>APFE030860132.1:75905-104794 GCA_000404065.3 Pinus taeda | reverse complement strand
CTTAATTAATAAATAGGCTTTGTTAGAATGCCATGGGTCAATACCATCTCTTATTAATACCCCATGCCCAAAAAACCATAACTCTTTTCATGCAACACTTGTTCATATGACATTTTTTAATTAATAAATTTAATTAAAAGGAAGAAAAGGCATAGCTCCTTTAGAAACAAATCTCAACTTTTGATTTGTGTATATCATTAATAATATTCTAGAATATTCTATGGAGGTTAAATCCCTACCATGCATCTAAAAAATTTATAATCATATTAAATTTGTGGAAGCCCATTTCTAAAATAAACATTCCTATTGACGTAATTACAATTAGCACAACCATATTGATAGTCATCAAAACACTTATTTTATTGTACATCTTACATTGCCTAGACTAGAAAAGGTGATAATGAAATAAGTAGATTTATAACATATTTTAAGTAGTAATAATAATAATAATTATTATTATTAATGAAATAAGGGATTCATACTACATCATCATCTATCATCATATTAATAATAATCAATAATAAGTATTGATGTATGTGGGTAAATGCATTTTTCATTTAATGAGAAAATTTATATATTAACTCAATTTTCCAAAAAAAGACTAAATATCTAGGAGATACTCGACTATCCAACTATAATAAACAATTTGAAAAACACTACAATAATAACATTGAAAAATCTTTGAGGGTTCGAGATTTTATGGGATAAATGCCTCTCACATTTGCATGACTTTCCCTAAATTAACTAATTGTTCACCATGTTCTTGGATTCGTGCTCTTGTGAGCTTGTTTCTTTTTATTTATTGGGTACCTTCTTCAATTCATCCGTTGAACCCAAACATTGGACTGTGAGGAACTCGATCCAAATTTTTGTCATCAAAGATAGGCCTTCCAAAAAATCTTCGCCTCTTCAACTAACATGTACTTCACATCTTTTGCATCTCATTCTTCTGCAAGGGAAGTTGGTTGTGGGTCATTTAGATCCATATCCTTTGTTGGGGCTCTTGCTTCAACTTCTTCCAAAATGGAGATATGTATTTCCTACTCTTCAAGAGAAGTTTAAATGGCCTTTATAGGGTTGTGAATTTACCTTTTTCTAGCTACATGCTTGATTGAATGTCGACTTTCTTTGTAGACTCCTTGAACATATTTTTAGATCTAGGGATTTGGTTATAACTCAAATTTCTTATTCTTTGTGAGAATTTTCTCAAATCAAATGTCTCTTTCTAAGAAGGACTCTCTTCAAATGATCTCTTAGTATTCATCAAATGGTCTTTGAATAAGATACACGTATTCGTGACAATGTCGACATTTATAAGAGACTTGTTTATAATCTAGAGACTCCCTCCAAACATTATCTTGACAATAAATATGTATGGAGGCTCGAAAAGGTATGGAGATATTCATGTAAAATATATACATGCATGTCATGTAAAATATATACATGCATATGAAGTATATCTCCCTTCAATACTTTGACAAGGCTGTGGATGACATTGCCAATTCCTTAAGGGATTTCTACTCCGAATTTTCCATGGGGAGAAGAAAGAGACAACTCAAACTAGGAAAGGAAATCCTCCTTCTCCGGATTATACTTCTCCTTCCACAATTGCATGAAGAGACATGTATTATATGAAAAAATAGGTCTCTCCTTCAAAAACATTTTTTTCCTACAAGTTTTGTTATAATACCATGAATCAATATTGTGTCTTACTAATACCACAAGTCCCAAAATCCATAAATCATATTCATATGACACATGTTTATATAACATTTTTTTAATTAGTCAACCTAATTAAAATGGAAGAAAAAGAATAACTAGTAAAATAAATCTCAACCTTCTATTTGTGACTACTGCTAAGAATATTCTAGAATATTCTATGGAGGTTAAAATTCTACCATCCACTTAATAACCAACATATATGCATCTCAAGTACAGATCTAACATGAGTCTAGAGGGTTCAAATTTCTTCACCTGCAAACTTCTTTAAAGTGCAAAATACAATGTGTAATTTTTTCATTATTTAAATTGTATTATTGAATGCTATATAGAGTATATATAGGTCTAAATAAATGTTTTAACCATAAAAAACTTATTTATGGCAAATTAAAATATTTTCTTATTATTAATATATTAATAAGTTATTATGAATATTAATTTTGTATTAAAATATTTGATTGATAATTGAAATTGAATAATTTTTTATATGCAACATTAAAATATTTTATTTTAACAATTTTTTCTATATATAAATATATATGAAATTGATATTCACATAAATAATTAACATAAATTTTCAACTAATTATTTAAATATTAAGATTTCAACTAATTTAAATATTAAGAGTTAAGCATCTTACTCACACATTTTTTTTTTTATTATTACTAACATTATTTTCCTAATTAAATTGCATCATATTTATTTTCTTTTATTATAACTAAGCTTATTTTTTAATTTAAAGAGTAATTTTTTATCTATTTTATTAATAGTAAGAATTCTAACTTTTTATTAATGGTAAGAATTCTAACTTTTCATTATACTCTTCTATGTGACTAATTATTCAAAATTGTCCCCTATATATAATTTTTAACAATACTGAATTTTTTTTTTATTAAATTATATGTTATAAGACTTTGAAGGGACAATTCTAGTAGATGGAAAATGCATACTAAAAATAATAGTATATGAACATATATATATATATATAAAATAAAGTATATTCCATTCCATTGGAATCAACAATGTATTTCATTCCATTGCAATCAATTCTTTTTCAATTTCAGAAATCTCCAAACTCTATTAAAAAAATTCGACATGCCTAAATATAGAGAAATCTTCTTTACAAAAAATCACGCTCTAACGAAAAGGTTAATCTCTATTCACCAAGCATCAATTTAGTCTCCGTACCCACAAGGTCACCCGTTCATTCCCTGTGTCCTGTCTGCTGTCAACTAAATAAGGAGCAAATAAAGGCTCCTTAATATATCGCATACTGGGTATTATATCGCTTATATCGAATGGGAGTCGTGTCTAAATGCACATTGTCAATGTATCTTCATGTTTTTTTTTGAAGTGCATGGGTTGTTGATGTTTGTATGATATGTTTAGGTAGTCACTTACATAAAGATTTTGCAATTAAAAAGATTGTATTTCAAGTTAGTTTATTATTTTGTTAAATCATACAATACCATTTAAACGGATAAAAGGACTATATATTATGAATTAAAATATTCTAACATAATATTAATATTGTCGAGTTGAAATGAATTATGATGTGATTTTCATCTAAAATTTTTTTCCAATATTAATATTATAAAGTAATATTTAATTACCATGAAAAATAAAATATAAAAGTTTTAAAAAAGATATAATAATGGTAAAATTAAATTTTATTTTTTATGTTTATTTTTGTTTATTAAGAGTATTTTTATTATAAGTAAATTTAGAACTAATTCGTCAAAATTTCCTAATTGTTTTCTTCTTTCAAATAGGAATACATGATTTCTTTAAGGAAAATATATCTCACCAACAAAAATAGGAACTTTGTAGGCGCATAAGTTGAGAACAACTCCACCAAAATATAAAATTTACAATACATAAATATATTAGGGAATTATTTTTTAATAGAGCTCATCAACCATTAGGGAATTATAGGAGTATTGGTTTGACCATTAATCTTTAATTCACCTACTTTCAATTTAGACCTGTCATTAGCATATTTATCTTCTCTTTTTGTGTGCTTGGACATGGAAATATTTTTATGGGATATCTTTAACAAATTTTGGTAATTCTTTTCATGTCGATTTCCATCAATTTCTCTTTTAGGAGAAAGCCTTTGACCAAATGGTGTAGAATTAGAAGAGAATCTCCCATAAATGTAAGTGTTTACACTTGATGTTCTTTCCCTAACAAAAATCCATAATAGAGACATATATCTAAAAACCAAATTTGAAAATAAACATATTAAATTCTCTAACTAATGACAAATTATAAATCTAAAATAAAATATCTAATTCCTAGACAAATTAGGAATTTTAAATCAATATTTTTTTCATCACATTACGTTACTTTTTTTGGCTCATGACATTGTAAATATATTTTACTATGGTTTAAAAAGCTAATAACACATCTAATGTAGTGCATATGCTTCCATGAAAAGAATTGGTACTCCTATGATGAGTGAATCTCATGGGACAGTCAATAGTGCTCTCCTTTTGTTATCATGATTTATATATGAAGAACCTAATTACAATTTATATGGAGGAAATGTCTCCAACCAATACAGTATCTAAAACTCCCAAACATTGCCCCTAACAATTATAAACTTTGTCCATGTTGTTCCTCTCTTCTTCTCTTTGTTGATCATAACCGGTCCATAGGAGTCTGGGTTGTTCTAACATGAACCGAGCTAACCAAAGTCATTGATTTGTGTATCGAAAAGAGTTTGCAATATAGAGGATGTCAATTGTTTCTTCAAAAGCTATTTGGAAGGTAAAGAATGTTGATTGATTCTTCAAACTTATATTTTATAAAATTTATATTTAAAAAGTTCAAAAAACACATAACATAAAAATATGATCAACTTCTCTAAACCATGGCTAGTGCTAGTGCTTAAATTTTGAGAGTTAAATCCCTAGTGCACAGATGTTAATGTGAGGTATCCGTCTTTAAAAGTGCATCTCCTTTTTTCCAGTAAAAAAACTAATTTATTTCAGTAATAAAGGAGTTTCTTTTTATCTTGATTACTTAGATTCATTCACAAAAATTATACAAAATGGATCAAATAAATACCAAAGCCAAAACAATGTCATGAAAACACCCATCTAAATTCCATTCTAGACCAAAATAAAGTAGACAAAAAAGTTAAAAGCCAACATTGTTTGAAGGAACAACTTCTTCAAATCACCAAATCACTTTCAGAAAATATTATCTCAAAGCAGGACCTAGAGAGGGGAATATAGATAATTAAAAACTCCTCCAAAAAAAGGAAACAAAAGGATAATCATCAAATACAAATAAAAAAAGAAAAAATGAAAGGAGATCATTCTATGCTAGGAATCAAAGACAACCTGGTTGACAAGGTAGCCAAAATGCATCAAAAGAGCCACTTCCACATTAGAGCCAACCAATCCACGTAGAGATCGAGTTGATTATTAATGTGCATATAGGAATAAGCCTCTTTAGATGAGTGTTTCCTGTAGATGCAGACCTCCCCACACTAACTTATCATCCTTGTGAGAAAGAGAGGTCCCTACATTACACATAGTATCTCGGTAATTTTCCCACTCAATCTAATACTCCTCTTGTATATCGATTTCCCAAGAGTGGGGCCATTTGGTAGGAGAAAATAAAGAGAGACGGCAAGAACTAAGGTTGTCCAAGGTGAAAATAGAATATCTATTCATAAATTGTATAACACTTGTCAAGAGGTTATGAACCCCTTTAATACCTTCTATCACATCTATTCTAATTAAAACCTTATCACCATTTCCCACCTACCAACACAAATTACCACAAAGCCATGGTTTACCAAGCATCAAGCTACACCATATGTATGATGCTTTCGTTTTTGAAGTAGCCCCATATGCTACCCAATCCTCCACGCTTAAGCGCTGAAGGTACTTTCCTTGAATAATTTATTGCCGAATGTTGTGTTCATTGGAAGCCCTCCACAAGTTCTTGAAAGTAGGGCAAGGTTAAAATATATAGTATCCCTTATACCCTAGCACCCATCATAATTTCCATTGTAATATAATCGATACTAATTAAATGGAATTTCATGTTATTACCAACACTTTCCCAAAGAAATTTTGCTATGCTTCCATTGACCCTGTGGATGACCACCAATGGTAGATGAAACAGATGCATCAAGTACACTGATATTTCTTACAGAACTTCCTTGATCATCTTCACTCATGCCCCAAGGATGAGCCACTTATGATCCCATAAGACTAGTCTTTTTTGAATTTTTTTGATTAGTGAGTTCGATTCCTCAGTTTCATATTTTTTTCGCTTCAAATGGTAGCCAAAATACTTAAATCCTCCTAAGAGAGATCTAATTTTTATCCCAAAAGGATATGTAATCTAATTTAATGCCTTTGATTCCTCCCTCTCCGAAATGATTTCCAATTTTTCTTTATTAATGATGAGCGTTGGGCAGTGGATGCCCCTCATAACGGTTTTGGGGCTTAAAGCCCACAATTTTGGATAATGGTATTGTAAAGGCTCCGTGAAGTGCGCAGAGTGTGAGTTGTAATGAGTCAAGTCAAAGGCTTGTTTGCCCAAAAATAATATAATAGAAAGTGAGTCGGCTTGCCCATGGTTCGCGGACCATGGGAATGTATAAATATAGCAAGGTTCTAAGCGTAGAAGTCAGTTTTAATAAGGTTTTGTTGGGATTTGAAGTGTATGGGTTGTTGAGTGCAATAGTTACTTTGAGTTAGTAAGTCTGAGTTGCAGGTGGTAGTAGTAGGAGTAGGCTCTACAACTATGTGTGCAGAGGCCTGGTAGAGTCCACAGCTATGTGCGCAGACCCTTGCAGTTGTGTGTGTAGGGTAGGATGTGGATTGTAATTGAAAAAGCATTAATAAAGATAAGTTGGTTTTGGAATATCACATATCTGTTGCTATGTTTCTGTTTATGCAACTATTTACAGTTTATGATTGCGCGCATGTCACTTTATGTTGAATGGTAAAGGAATGCTTTGGGCCCACTTAATTTAATTCAAGATCTAAAATACTAATAAGCATAGTAAAGGGTAAGGAACAATCATACTCATCATCCAAGTCATGTGAAGGTAGTTGCAGTGAACAGGCAGCTGCGCAGAATTAGCTCAGCGCGTAAGACTGATTCACAAAATTTCTAGACATCATCAAGACATCCTTAGGGTGACGAAATCTTGTTCCAGCACCCTCCCATACTACCTAGGGTGAGACCTCATTCCGTGCTCCACGGACTGATGCCAAAAGGGCTGGTAGCTTTGGGATTTGTTTGGCTAAAACACTTCTGAACTTAGGTAAGGCCCGAACAAGCCAACAAATGGTTTCGTTATTGGGACCGAGATCTGCCTAAGGGATGTCTGATGTCGAAACACTGGAACCCTACAAAGAAGGAAATTGAAGATTGGTTGGATGAGAAGCTTCACGAGTTCGTGATACAGGAAAACAAAACCTCGCAGTTATTTGAGAAGAGGTGGCTAGATCGCTACGTATATACAAAAATCCACGAGATCTTCTTTATGTCCTTCTCTTCAGAGTTGTATGATTGGATCGTGAGGTTAGCTGATAGCCAGGGAAGGTATAAGCTCAATAAACCAATAGTGTGGACTCCGAAGTTGGTGCACAGGCTAGAGGCATTAGAAGATAAGATCGCACAGATCGTAGACCATTGGCTCGATTGGATAATAGGAGGGTTTATCACTGAATTTGTGATAGACACGACTATCAGCTACAACAAAGCAAAAAGACATTTTCTTAAGGGACCGCGAGTTAAGTACATCAAATATTTGAATACTTGGATTAAGATGCTGTTATGTGAAAAAAGGGTGATGCGAATACATTAATGAGTGGAATGACATGGGGCAGAAAGGTCTACAAAGGTATCAAAGGGTTAGCAAACAATCCTTTAATTTCACCTCCATGAGCGAGCGAGGAAGAGCACGCTTGGGTTTCTCAGAGGAGTGCAATCAGTTTGATACGGTAGCGCATTCCGTAGTTACCATCCCCACTTATGCCATGATTCACATAACCTCCTTCACCTCCATTTTCGCCCACACCACCTCCACCAAACCAGCAGTTTAGCGTGGCAATTGCAATCAAGCTGCCTGTATTCAAAGGAGTAGGGAACGAAGATCCAGATCAGTTTTGGTTCGTAGTAAGAGCAGTGTTGGAAGCACATGGGGTTACGGATGACGACATTAAGAAGTCCACATTGGTAAGTCAGCTATATGATCACGCGCTAACTTGGTATATCAAGCGCTCGAATGATCACCCAAATGCAGGAATAGTGGAGATCCAAATCGCATTGAATAAAGAATTTAGCTGGCTGAAATCTGAAATGCAGTTGATCATCGGATTTAAGGAGATCGTAATTCTTCCAGGCGAAACCCCCTGGGATCTGGATCAAAGGTTGAAAAGTACGATCCACAAGGCTAATATGACACTCACAGATGCATGGCACCACACGTGGTTTGTGGTGTTTTTGACACCACACTTTAGGACAATCTTGTCATAGCAGAAGCTCTCAACCCACGCAGAAGGCTTGGAAATGGCGATGAGGTTGCATGAAATACCGATATAGGATCCAAGGTTAGGAGTTCAACAAATCCATGCATAGCTACAAAACCTAGAAGCGCACAAAGAAGTGTGGTGCATAAATTGTAAAGGCCAAGACCACAATAAGGATCATTGTCTAGTATTCGCAAACTATATGGCGGCAGGAGGACCCATGCCATTGAGACCAGAGGCTCAGGTAGGGCCAAGTGCTGCACCCGCACTCTAGTGCACGATCTGATAGGTGGGGGGAAATCACACTGCAAACAACTGTCATCTGTTGCAGAAGTATACACAGACTCTGCAACATCTATTTTGTAATTTCTATAGATCGGTGGGCCACGATGAGTGAAACTATTAGAGTTACAAGTTGTTGATGGATCAAACACATGCCTACAGGATGCAGATCGAGGCAAAAGGTCAGGATCCAGCCCCAACAATAACGCGTGGTGGATTCCAAGGACACGGACGAGGACAAGGAGGAGTGGGACTTGGACGAGGGCGCAGACAGTTATTCTACTATAATTGTTGAGGATCTAGGCACTACGCACGTGATTGTATGAACCCGACTAGAACATGGTGTCCATACTGTTATCAGTTTGATCATGAAATGGTAGATTGTTTGATGTTGATCGCACAAATGCATGAGAAAGGGGTGTTACATCCTACTCTAACTCAAAATATCCATATGATTAGGTCCGAGCCACATGAAGAAGACCCCAATGTGAACATGATTCTCAAAAGTGGCGCGCCCATATGGGAAGATAAGGGGAGAAAGCCTAAGGAAGCTACATGGGTTCACAAGGCTCCTACAAAGGAACCTAAGTTGGATTTGGAACATGCAAAGGAGATGTTTATGGGAGCTAAGAAGAGCTTCATTGAGGCCTCTACTTCAGGTAGTAAGGATCAAATAGAGTCAAAATGGATCCTTCTATGCTTACTACCTTTTTAGAGACATGCATGAAATTGTTTCGTGACAATAAGGTAGTTAAAGGACTACAAGAGCTGATCTCTAGGTGCACAGAGTCAGGTGAACCATGCATAGTCTGGAAACTAGGAAGGCATGCATTGTGCAGCAGGAGGGAAATGATATTGACGGTGCAGATTGACAAGTATGAAATGGATCAGTTAATCTTAGACTTGGGTTCAGACACGAATGTGTTATGAATGCAGACATGGGAATGCATGGGCAGGCCCGTGTTACAGTGGTCTCCTATTCAATTACAGATAGTGAACCAGCAAAAGGTCCTGCCCATGGGAAGATTGCAAGGGGTAACAGTGGATATCGAAGGTGCGAGCACACAGTCGGACTTTGAGGTAATAGAGATTGTGGATGACAGTAACCCTTATCCAGCATTGTTAAGGATAGGTTGGGCCAAGGATATGAATGGAGTCATTAACTTGAAGAAGTGGAAAATGATTTTTGAGAGAAATTCCCTACGCGTAGTAGTTATGCTGGATCCAGCTAAAGGAGAGCGCTACACTAAACCTGTGCTTGAGGATGACAACGACAATGAGCTAGATTGTGTCTATCAAATAACGACATAAGACTAGGATTGGTTGAACCCGACTAAAGATGGAAGAATCTCATGGGAGAGCGACAGTTCCTGTAATTTGGATTTGGGCGAAGAAATAGAATTTTGGCAGAGCCATATGCACGAAGTAACGATGCCAAATTGCAACATGATGATTAGATCACTATGGTGTGTGAGGATTGAAGCAAGGGAACTGCCAACATATTATAGGGAGACAGGCACAGATGAATTCTTAGAAAAATTCAAAAGGTCAGTACCAAAACAGCAGCGGTACGGTGTGATGGAATGCGTGTTGCACGCGAAACACGCACGATGGTGGTAGACACACTAAAAGAATATTAGGAGCTGGCGTGAATGCAAAAAATGAATGCACTTATGGTTTAGTAGTCCCCAGCATTGGATGCAAGCTCGGCAGCCAGGGCAGAGTAGTTTGTGCGCCCACCTGTGTCAACGGGTGTATATGAGTGCTAGGCAAGCACATCACAGGCTAAGGATAAAAAATTAGAACCTCATGTTGCAGCAGGAAAAGCGATGCACACCACAAATACCCCGTGACGAAGAATTTAAAAAGCTACACGGAATCATGAATAGAGTTTATCAGGTGAGATGAACGGATTGGGACCTATGCGTCCCAGCAGTTCGATGGGCCTATAGGACCATAAACAAAAACTGGAGCAGAAAAATGACCTCAATAGTGCTAAGAAGAGAGGAAACCAGGAGGACAGAGAAGAATCTCCAGACCACGTTAGGGACAGGACATGAGGACCTCGGTAAAGGAATTAGGCAGTTGTAAGAAGACCTTTGGTGAGGGAGTGTAAAACTTCATGAACTCGATGACGAGTGGGAACAACTAAGGAAGAGAAGTGTGACATTAGATGAAGAAATCAATGAACTGAAAACTAAAGTCGTGCAAGCAGGCCACAAGAAACTAAGTGTGTTGAGATCAAGTCTAGCCAGCCCTACTACTACTGTAGAAAGAGTTGTGACCCTGCTATCATGGCTACAATTGCACCTTACTGAACAAGGCATCGTACAACACAAAGAAGAACACGACACACTATTGGACGCAAGGGTATTTGAGGGGTGCCCGCAACCTGGGCTAAGAGGAAACTCAAAGCCTCGCACCATGGGTGTGACCACTTGACCAACTATAGGACGCACAATCTCAGTGCTCCAAGAAGTTGAAAGAAGGCGCAGGACTATAAACAAGTCTGCAGGAGAGTTGCGTGGAAAGGAGGTTCCATGCAAGGCCAGTCTATCACAGGGATTGTGGTCGCACATAAGGGGTTGCGCTGCTGCATGAGTAGGTTAGGAGGTGACCGTTGATGCCACTGTTCATGACAAGAGGTCTAATTTAAGGCAGGCAAGAGTGAGAAACAGGCTAGTAAGACACAAATTAAGAGCTAGATTTAGGATGATCTCCCACCAAGAAGGTACTGTTGACTCATTAATGGAGGGAATGACCAAGTTCAAATTCAAAAGTTACTATAAAATTCTGTGGGGTAGCTACGAAGCAACACTTAGTTGTTTGATATTTGAGCCAATACAAAGCAGCGAGCACCAAGCTACCTTTCCACCCATGAGTACACGACCAAGTGAATCCAGTATAGACACAGTGTCGGGAACCAGAGTGCGACTCACGAAAGTTACCCCAGAGCCCCGGGTGACCCAGGAGGAGCCTAGAGAGGCAGCAGGCACACCAAAGGTACCGAAGTCCCCATGCATTCCACGACCACAGAAAATAAACAACTAATGGGGCCAGCCGGGGTATCACCACGAAACCCAAGAGTTAGTAAATTGTCAATGATAGAGAAGGGAAAATCTATCACTGTTGAAATAGAGCAGGAGGAAGATTTGCAAGCCTTGATAGCCCGAATTGGGGCACAGGATGATGAGGCAGAGAATGTCTCCAAGTACCTTCAGTGATAGAGTTAGCCCCCTACATTCCCCCATGGAAAGGGGAAGCCAAGATATTGAAGGATGTGGAGGCCATGAAGAGCACACTCTAGACTCTACTTCTTTCAGATGACATAAGGTTTGACGGTCCACCGCTGGGATGGGTATTGAATATGAAATTTGGACTGGAACCTTGCAGATAGTGAGAAGTTGCAACCATTAGCCGCGAAAAAATTACTGCAGCAGAAATGATTGCACGGTGTGGAGAAGAATGGGTTACTCCATCTGCGGTGGATAACCCACTACCATCACACACCCATCACATTTTTTGTCATCCGGCAACTACTATGTCTAGTACATGATGGGTATCTTTAGCTGGTGGAGTTGGTTCTCGTCATGGCTGATCTAATTCACCGAATTTCATGATTGCCCATTAAAGGAAGTAGTCCCGTAGACATCGTAGGAAAAAGTAATGACTTGGGCCTTGCAGAAGCTATGAAGGCCAAATATAAGCTAGATAGAAGGAAGCAAGGGTATGCACTAGCAAGCATCAAGGACCGAGGGGTGCATGTTGCCACCCAGCTGCTGGTTGGCAAGCTCATGTGGAAATGCCAGGAAGATGAAGTGCCAGCGTTTGTAATTGCAGTGGTAGGGCAGTGTGTAGAAGGGGTCCAGTTCAAGTGGGCGCAGTTTCTCTGCGATGAATTTTTGACGCAATGTAGGGAGGCCCAGGAGTAGGTTAATACCTTCCACTACACGTGGTTTCTCTTATCCATCCTACTGGTTGCTGGGAGCTACTGATGGACAGCCAATTTCCCACCATTGAGAGGAACCTACCCGAGGCCATGACGTACTCCTCACTCTAGGTAATGAAAGACGTGGCAAGGATTTGGAAGATAAAAGTGTTTTGGGCATTCGTAGAGGCAAGTTTATGAACATGGATCAACTGCAAGCCACGCTTTTCCCCGATAGTATATAACGGTTTACAACGCGTAGCAAAATTCAAGGCAGATATGCATAACCTATATATCTGGGTGCACAAGGATCCAACCTGAGAGTGGGTAAAGATATCATTCATTGCCACAGATGACGTAATATTCAAGGTAATGGCATCATGGTCTCTAGAGTGGCATGCCTTGGACTTGGCGGAACTGGAAAAGATCGCAGCACAACAGAGGAAGAGGGAGACCAAGTTGCGTGTTGCAAAGCTCGTGGACAGAAAGCATCAAGAATAGGAAGCAGCGACGCAGCGGAAGGTGGCTGAGGCAACAGAAATAGAGAAAATGGTACAAACCACAACCGCACCCACTGAGGAGATAGAGGGAGGTCAGGAAATGTCCATAGAGTAGGACATACAGGGGGAGGTAGAGACATAGTAATGCACAGACCTTATAACAAAAGTGACCCAACTCAAGAGGCCACATGACCAGGAGCAGCCACCCACACGCAAAAAGACAAAGATAATGAAGACTATGGAGGGAAACCTCGTTGACAGTAGCAAACCTATTCATGTTGTCACTAAGGATGCTCTGGAAGAGTTGATGATGGAGAAAACAACTATGTTGGGGATGTTGAGAGAGCAGTTGCAGGCATTACAAGTGCGACCGCTAGGATTGATGACACCGCACCTTGCGAAAGATATACCTGAAGCTAAGCAGATGGTGCACACATGCACAATGAACACCTTGATGTTACCAGAAGGTGTCGTCTTCACAGAAGCCGAATGTGACATGAGGGGCTAGGGATTGAATTTGGTCGCCCTTCCCAGAGAAACCCATTACCAGTTGCAGGATGGGGTCACTAGTGAGCTTCGCACTAGGGAGGGCCATGCTCTCCAAGTCTTGAGTGAGCAGAAGGTAAACTTCAAATAGCTCAGCCTACAACATGACAACCTTGTTTCCCAAATCTAGGGCCTAGAACAAGCAGTGGGGGAGGCATGTAGCAACATTCCAGAGTTGGTTGTGCTGGTGGCACTCCCCACCATGGAGAATATTCATCAATTGGTAGCTGGAGTCCGCAGGACCTAGGAGGAGTCCGCGAGGGTTCAATTGGAGATAAACCTACAGGTCACAGAGTTGCGACTGAAGGTGCCATACTCTACACTACTAGAAGTCAGAGAGAAGTGCCACCATGCTGTTTAATCGAGGTTAAAAGAGATAGAGCATGCTATACAAGACTGCACAAGATTGTTGGACCAGTCACTTGTCACCCTCACTTCATTACAGAGGACCCAATTCTACAACTGTCCCAACGCAATTGGCACTCGGATTTAGTTGGAATTTTGCTTCATTCGTTATGAGAAATACAGTTTTGCCACTCAACTCGATACCAGCGACGTCTATGGTCTTGAGAATGTTAACAGCAATGGTGATGTTAAAGGTTTCAATGACACTCTCGGTATTCTCATGAAGACTCTGGCAGATAAAGATCCCTTGAACACGAAAAGATTCGCCACTGGATAATGGGTGGTGAATTCTGTTGTGACCATTTACGGGTTGGAAATGTGCTTCAGAAGTGTTGCAGGGCCCGACTGTGGTGTTTGTTTGAGAGAAGCGATTAGAGATATGAATGAGTGTTGCTTCGCACAAGTTGGAGCTCAGGTTTATATGGGTAGTTGCACTGTACGATTCGAGACATATCCCTTCTATAACTAGGGCGCCTTCCTTCCATGAGATTGATGTAACTCACTAAGTCAGTGCACGGGTTGGAGCTCAGGTTTATCTGGGTAGTTGCACTATATGTTTCGAGACATATCCCTTCTATAACCAACGCGCGTTCCTGCCATGAGATTGACGTAACTCACTGAGTCGGTGCCTCTTGTGAAATAAATAATGGCCGCCTCCTCTATCTCCTTTTGCTTCTTATATTACCTGCACCATCTACACTACTACCACAAGGTCACCCGTTCACTCCCTGTGTCCTGTCTGCTATCAACTAAATAAAGGATCTTGACTGTAGCACCTGTCGATTGCTGTCAAATAAATAAGGGCTCCCTAATATATCGCCTACTGGGTATTACATTTGCTCCACTATGTACGCTCATATCGAATGGGAGTCGTGTCTAAATGCACATTGTCAATGTATTTTCATGTTTTTTTTTAAAGTGCATGGGTTGTTGATGTTTGTATGATATGTTTAGGTAGTCACTCAGATAAAGATATTGCAATTAAGAAGATTGTATTTCAAGTTAGTTTATTATTTGGATAAATCATACAATACCATTTAAATAGATAAAAGAATGACTATATATTATGAACTAAAATATTCTAAATTAATATTAATATTGTTTAGTTGAAATGAATTATGATGTGATTTTCATCCAATTTTTTTCTCAATATTAATATTATAAAGTAATATTTAATTATTATGAAAAATAAAATACAAAAGTTTCAAGATACAATAATGGTAAAATTAATTTTATTTTTTATATTTATTTTTTGTTTATTGAAGAGTATTTTTATTATAAAAATATAGAACTAATTCATCAAAATTTCCTAACTGTTTTTCCTTTCAAATAGGAATACATGATTTCTTTAAGGAGAATATATCTCACCAACAAAAATAGGATCTTTGTAAGCGCATAAGTTGAGAACAACTCCACCAAAATATAAAATTTACAATACATAAACCTATCAGGGAATTATTTTTTAATAGAGCTCATCAACCATTAGGGAATTATAGCAGTATTGGTTTGACCATTAATCTTTAATTCACCTACTTTCAATTTAGACCTTTCATTAACATATTTATCTTCTCTTTTTGTGTTCTTGGACATGGAAATATTTTTTATGGGATATCTTTAACAAATTTTGGTAATTCTTTTCATGATGATTTCCATCAATTTCTCTTTTGGGAGAAAGCCTTTGACCAAATGGTGTAGAATTAGAAGAGAATCTCCCATAAATGTAAGTTTTTACACTTGATGTTCTTTCACTAACAAAAATCCATAATATAGACCATATATATCTAAAAACCAAATTTGAAAATAAACATATTAAATTCTCTAACTAATGACAAATTATAAATCTAAAATAAAATATCCAATTCCTAAACAAATTAGGAATTTTAAATCAATAATTTTTTCATCATATTACATTAATTTTTTGGCTCATGACATTGCAAATATATTTTACTATGGTTTTAAAAGCTAATAACACATATCTAATGTAGTGCATATGCTTCCATGAAAAGAATTGGTACTCCTATGATGTGTGAATCTCATGGGAAAGTCAATAGTCCTCTCCTTTTGTTATCATGATTTATATATGAAGAACCTAATTACAATTTATATGGAGGAAATGTCTCCAACCAATACAGTTTCTAAAACTCCCGGACATTGCTCCTAACAATTATAAACTTTGTCCATGTTGTTCCTGTCTTCTTCTCCTGCTTGATCATAGCTAGTCCACAGGAGCCTGGGTTGTTCTAACATGAACCAAGCTAACCAAAGTCATTTATTTGTGTATCCAAAAGAGTTTGCAATACAGAGGATGTCAATTGTTTCTTCAAAAGCTATTTGGAAGGTAAAGAATGTTGATTGATTCTTCAAAAATATATTTTATAAAATTTATATTTAAAAAGTTTAAAAAACACATAACATAAAAACATGATTAACTTCTCTGAACCATGGCTAGTGCTAGTGTTTAAATATTGAGAGTCAAATCCCTAGTGTACAGATGTTAATGCAAGGTATCCATCTTTAAAAGTGCATCTCCTTTTTTCCAATAGAAAAAACTAATTTATTTCAGTAATAAAGGAGTTTCTTTTTATCTTGATTACCTAGATTCATTCACAAAAATTATACAAAATGGGTCAAATAAATACCAAATCCAAAACAATGCCATGAAAACACCCACATACATTCCATTCTAGACCAAAATAAAGTAGACAAAAAAGTTAAAAGCCAACATTGTTTGAAGGAACAACTTCCTCAAATCACCAAATCACCTTGAGAAAATATCACCTCAAAGCACGACCTAGAGAGGGGAAATATAGATAGTTAAAAACTCCTCCAAAAAAAGAAACAAAAGGATAATCATCAAACACTAATAAATAAAGAAAGAAAGAAAAAAAATTAAAGGAAATCATTCTATGCTAGGAATCAAAGACAACGTCATTGACAAGGTAGCCAAAATGCATCAAAAGAGCCACTTCCACATTAGAGCCAACCAATCCACGTAGAGATTGAGCTGATTAATAATGTAGATATAGGAATAAGCCTCTTTAGATGAGTGTTTCCTATAGATGCAGACCTCCCCACACTAACTTATCATCCTTGTGAGAAAGAGAGATCCCTACATTACGCATAGAATCTCGGTAATTCTCCCACTCAATCTAATACTCCTCTCGTATATCGATTTCCCAAGTGTGTGGCCATTTGGTAAGAGAAAATAAAGAGAGACGACAAGAACTAAGGTTGGCCAAGGTGAAAATAGAATATCTATTCATAAATTGTATAGCACTTGTCAAGAGGTTATGAACCCCTTTAATACCTTCTATCACATCTAATCTAATTAAAACCTTATCACCATTTCCCACCTACCAACACAAATTACCATAGAGCCGTGGTTTACCAAGCATCAAGCTACACCATATATATGATTCTTTCGTTTTTGAAGTAACCCTAGATGCTACCCAATCCTTCACAGTTAAGTGCTGAAGGTACTTTTCTCGAATAATTTATTGCAAAATGTTGTGTTCATTGAAAGCCCTCCACAGGTTCTTGAAAAGCAAGGCAAGGTTAAAATATATAGTATCCCTTATACCCCAGCCACCCATCATAATTTCTATTGTAATATAATCGATACTAATTAAATGGAATTTCATGTTATTACCAACACTTTCCCAAAGAAATTTTGCTATGCTTCCATCGACCGTGTGGATGACCACCAATGGTAGATGAAACAGATGCATCAAGTACACTGATATTTCTTACAGAACTACCTCGATCATCTTCACTCATGCCCCAAGGGTGAGCCACTTATGATCCCATAAGGCTAGCCTTTTTGGAAATTTTTTTATTAGTGAGTTCGATTCCTTAGTTTCATATTTTTTTGGCTTCAAATGGTAGCCAAAATACTTAAATCCTCCTAAGAGAGATCTAATTTTTAGCCCAAAAGGATATGTAATCTAATTTAATGCCTTTGATTCCTCCCTGTCCGTAATGATTTCCAATTTTTCTTTATTAATGATGAGTGTTGGGCAGTGGATCCCCCGTGTAACGGTTTTGGGGCTTAATGCCCACAATTTAGGGTAATGGTATTGTAAAGGCTCGACGAAGTGCGCAGAGTGTGAATTTTAATGAGTTAAGTCAAAGGGTTGTTCGCCCAAAAATAATATAGTAGAAAGTGAGTTGGACTACCCATGGTCCACAAACCATGTGAATGTATAAATAGAGCAAGGCTCTAAGTGTAGAAGATAGTTTTAATAAGCTTTTGTTGGGATTTGAATTGTATGGGTTTTTGAATGCAATAGTTACTCTGAGTCCGTAAGTCCGAGTTGCAGGTGGTAGTAGTAGGAGTAGACTCTGCAGCTATGTGCACAGAGGCCTGGTAGAGTCCGCAGCTATGTGCGCAGACCCTTGAAGTTGTGCGTAGGGTAGGATGTGGATTGTAATTGGAAAAAATATTAATAAATATAAGCTGGTTTTGGAATATCGCATATCTATTGCTCTGTTTCTGTTTATGCATTTATTTACAGTTTATGATTGTGCGCATATCTATTTATGTTGAATGGTAAAGGAACGCATTGGGCCCACTTAATTTAATTCAAGATCTAAAATACTAATAAACACAATAAAGGGTAAGGAATAGTCACACTCGTCATCCAAGTCACGTGAAGGTAGTTGTAGTGAACAGGCAGCTATGCGGAAACAGCTCAGTGCGTAAGACTGATTCACAAACTTTCTAGACTTCATCAAGACATCCCTAGGGTGGTGAAATCTGGTTCCAGCACCCTCCCATACTACCTAGGGTGAGACCACATTCCACGCTCTACGGACTATTGTCGAAAGGGTTAATAGTTTCAGGATTTGTTTGGCTAAAACACTTTTGAACATGGTCCAAGCCCCAACAAGCCAACAAATGGTTCCGTTACCAAGACCGAGATCTCCCTAAGGGATGTCTGATGTTGAAACACTAGAACCCTACAAAGAAGGAAATTGAAGATTGGTTGGATCAGAAGCTTCACGAGTTTGTGATACAGGAAAACAAAAGCCCACAAATATTGGAGAAGAGGTGGCTAGATCACTACGTATATATGAAAATCCACGAGATCTTTTTTGTGTCCTTCTCTTCGGAGTTGTATGATTGGATCACGAGGTTAGTCGACAACCAAGGAAGATATAAGCTCAATAAACCAATAGTGTGGACTCTAGAGTTGGTGCGCAAGCTAGAGGCACCAAAAGATAAGATCGCATGGATTGTAGACCATTTCCTCGATTAGATAATAGGAGGTTTTATCACTAAATTTGCGATAGACACGACTGTAACCTGCAACGAAGGAAAAAGATGTTTTCTCAAGGGACTGCGAGGTAAGTACATCAAATATTTGAATACCTAGATTGAGATCCTGTTATGTGAAAAATGGGTGATGCGAATACATTAATGAGTGGAACAACATGGAGTGGAAAGGTCTACAAAGGTATCGAAGGGTTAGCAAATAGTCCTTTAATTTCACCTCCGTGAACAAACAAGGAAGAGCGCGCTTGGGTTTCTCAGAGGAGTGTGGTCAGTTTGATAAGGTAGTGCATTCCACAGTTACCATCCCCACTTATGCCACAACTCACATAACCTCCTTCACCACCATCTTCGCCCACACCACCTCCACCAAACTGGCAGTTTAGAATGGAAAGTGCAATCAAGCTGCCCGTATTCAAAGGAGTAGGGAACGAAGATCCGGATCAATTTTGGTTCGTAGTAAGAGCAGTGTTGGAAGCACATAGGGTTACGGATGACAACATTAAGAAGGCCACATTGGTAAACGAGCTATAGGATCGCGCGCTAACTTGGTATATCAAGCACTCAAATGATCACCCAAATGCAGAAATAGTGGAGATCTAGATTGCATTGAACAGAGAATTGAGCCAGATTAAATCTAAAATGCAGTTGATCATTAGATTTAAGGATATTGCAATGCTTCCAGGTGAAACCCCCTTAGATCTGGATCAGAGGCTAAAAAGTACGATCCACGAGGCTAATATGACACTGACAGATGCGTTGCACCATGTGTGGTTTGTGGTGTCTTTGACACCACACCTTAGGATGACGTTGTCATAGCAGAAGCTCTCAACCCAGGCAGAAGCCTTGGAAATGGCGATGAGGTTGCATGAAATATTGATACATGATCTGGGGTTAGGAGTCCAACAAATTCATGCACATCTACAAAACCTATACTTGGAGATGCAGATTTTGAAACAGGATAGGGCACCCCGTCCAGAAGTGTGGGAAGAAGTGTGGTGCACAAAATGTAAAGGCTAGGGCCACAATAAGGATCATTGTTGAGTATTCGCAAACTATTTGGAAGGAGGGGTGACCCATGACATTGAGACCAGAGGCTCAGGTAGGCCCAAGTGCCGCACCACTGCTCTAGTGCATGATATGTCAGGTGGGGGGAAAGCACACTACAAACAACTGTCATCTATTGCAGAAGTATACACAGACTCTATAAAATCTATTTTGTAATTTCTGTAGATCAGTGGGCCACAATGACTGAAACTGTCAAAGTTACAAGTTGTTGATGGATCAAACACCTACATACAGGATGCAGATCGAGGCACAAGGTCAGGATCCAGCCGCAGCAATAGAGCGTGGTGGATTCCAAGGAAACAGATGAGGATGAGGAGGAATGGGACCTGGATGAGGGTGTGGACAGTTAATCTACTATAATTGCTGAGGACCTAGGCACTACGCGTGTGACTGTATGAACCCAACCAGAACATGGTTTCCATACTGTTATCAATTTGATCATGAAATGGTAGAATGTTCGACGTTGATCGCACAAATGCACGAGAAAGGGGTGCTACAACCTACTCTGACTCAAAATATCCAAATGATGAGGTCTGAACCACGCGTAGAAGACCCCAATGTGAATATGATGCTCAGAAGTTGCACGACCATAGGGGAAGATAAGGGGAGAAAGCCTAAGGAAGATACATGGGTTCACAAGGCTCCTACAAAAGAACCTGAGTTTGATTTGGAACATGCAAAGGAGACGTTTATGGGAGCTAAGAAGATATTCATCGAGGTCTCTACTTCAGATAGTAAGGATCAAATAGAGCCGGAATGGATCCTTCTATGCTTACTACCTTTTTAGAGACATGCATGAAATTGTTTCGTGACAATAAGGTAGTTAAAGGACTACAAGAGTTGATCACTAGGTGCACAGAGTCGGGTGAACCACATGTAGTCTGGAAACTGGGAAGACATGCACCATGCACCGAGAGGGAAATGAGATTGATGGTGTAGATTGGCGAGTATGAAATGGATCAGGTAATCTTAGACTTGGGTTGGGACGTGAATGTGTTACGAAAATAGACATGGGAATGCATGGGCAGGCCCGCATTACAGTGGTCTCCTATTCAATTATGGATAGTGAACCAACAAAAGGTCTTGCCCATGGGAAGATTGCAAGGGGTAATAGTGGATATCGAAGGTGCGAGCACACAGTCGGACTTTGAGGTAATAGAGATTGTGGATGACAGTAACCCTTACCCCACGTTGTTAGGGATAGGCTAGGCCAAGGATATGAATGGTGTCATCAACCTGAACAAGCGGAAAATGATTTTTGAGAAATAGTCCCTACGTGTAGTAGTTCTGCTGGATCCAGCTGAAGGAGAGTGCTATGGTGAACCTGTGCGCGAGGATGATAGGGACGATGAGCTAGATTACATGTATAAGATAACGGCACAAGACCAGGATTGGGTGAACCCAATTGAAGATGGAAGAATCTCATGGGAGAGCGACAATTCCTGTAATTTGGATTTGGGCGAAGAAATATAATGCTAGCAGAGCCAGTTGCACGAAGTAACAACGCTAAATTGCAACACGATGATTAGATCATTGCAGTGTGTGAGGACCGAAGCAAGGGAACTGCTAACATATGATGGGGAGACATGGGCAGATGAATTCTTAGACAAATTCAAAAGGTTAGTACCAAAACAGTAGCGATACGGTGCGATGGAATGCGTGTTGCATGCGCACCCACACGATGGTGGTAGACACACTAGAAGAATATTGGGAGCTAGTTTGAATGCAAAAAATGGATGCACTTATGGTTTAGCAGTCCCCAGCATCGAATGCAAGCCAAGAAATTAGGGCAAAGCAGTTTGCGTGTCCACCTGTGTCGATAGGTGCAGACGAGTGCTGGGCAAGCACATCACAGGCTAAGGATAAAAAATTAGAACCTCACGCAGCAGCAAGAAAAGCGACACACACCACAAATACCCTGTGATGGAGAATTTTAAAAGCTATGCAGAATCATGAATAGAGTTTATCAGGTGAGACGAATGGATTGGGACCTATGCGTACCAGTAGTTCGATGGGCCTATACGACCATAAGCAAAAATTGGAGCACAAAAATGACTTCAATAGTGTCAAGAAGAGAGGAAACCAAGAGGACAGAGAAGAATCCCCAGACCACGTTAGGGACAGGATGCGAGGACCTGGGTAAAGGAATTAGGCAGTTGCAAGAAGACCTTCGGCGAGGGAGCGTGAAACTTCGTGAACTTGATGACGAGTGGGAATGGTTGAGGAAGAGAAGTGCGAAATTAGATGAAGAAATCAATGAACTGAAAATTGAAGTCGCGGAAGCGAGCCACAAGAAACTAAGTGTGCTAGGATCAAGTCCAGCCAGCCATACTACTATTTTAGAAAGAGTTTTTACCCTGCTATCATGGCTGCAACTGCACCTTACTGAACAAGGCAGCATACCACACAAAGAAGAACAAAACACACTACCGGACACAAGGGTATTTGAAGGGTGCCCGCAACCTGAGCTAGGAGGAAACTCGAAGCCTCGGACCAGGGGTGTGACCACCTGACCATCTGTAGGACACACAGTCTCAGTGCTCTAAGAAGTTGAAAGAAGGCACGAGACTATAAACAAGTCTGCAGGAGACCTGCGCGGAAAGGAGGTTCCACGTAGGGCCAGTCTATCACAGGGATCGCAGTCATGCATAAGGGGTTTCACTGCTGCATGAGTAGGCTGGGAGGTGATCGTTGATGTCACTATTCATGACCGGAGGTCTAATTTAAGGCAGGCAGGATCGAGCAGCAGGCTAGTAAGACACAAATTAAGAGCTAGATTCAAGATGATCTCCCACCAAGAAGGTATTGTTGACTCAGACATGGAGGGAATGGTCGAGTTCAAATTCAAAAGTTAGTATAAAATTTTGTGGGGTAGCTATGAAGCAACACTTGGTTGTCTGAGATTTGAGCCAGTATAGAGCAGCGAGCACCAAGCTACCTTGCCACCCGTGAGTACGTGACCAAGTGAATCAAGTATAGACACAATGTTGAGAACCAGAGTGCGATTCACGGAAGTTACCACAGAGCCCCGGGTGACCTAGGAGGAGCATGGAGAGGCAGCAGGTGCACCAGAGTTACCGAAGTCCCCATGCACGCCATGACCATAGAAAAATAAACAACTAATGGGGCCAGTCTAAATCACCATGAAACCCAAGAGTTAGTAAATTGTCAATGACAGAGAAGGGAAAATCTATCACCATTGAAATAGAGCAGGAGGAAGATTTGCAAGCCCTGATAGCCTGAATTGAGTCATAGGACAATGAGGCAGAGAATGTCTCCAAGTACCTTCACCGATAGAGTTACCCCCCACATTCCCCAATGGAAAGGGGCAGCCAAGATATTGAAGGATGTGGAGGCCACGAAGAGTGCACTCTAGACCTTGCTTCTTCCAGATGAAATAAGGTTTGATGGTTCACCGCTGGGATGGGTACTGAATATAAAATTTGGATTGGAACCTTGCGGATAGTGAAAAGTTCCCACCGTTAGCCGCAGAAAAATTACTGCACCAAAAATGGTTGCATGGTGTGGAGAAGGTTGGGTTACTCCATCTGCAGTGGATACCCCACTACCATCGCACTCCCATCACAATTTTTGTCATCCGGCAACTACTATTCTAGTACATGATGGGTATATTTAGCTCATGGAGTCGGTTCCCATCACAGCTGACCTAATTTACTGAATTTAACAATTGTCGATTAAAGGAAGCAATCCCGTAGACATCGCAGGAAAAATCAGTGACTTGGGCCTTGCAGAAGCTATGAATGCAAAATTTAAGCTAGATAAAAGGAAGCGAGGGTATGTAATAGCAAGAATCAAGGAGTGAGGGGTGCGTGTTTCCACCTAGTTGTTGGCTGGAAAGCTCATGAGAAAATTCCATGAAGATGAAGTGCCAGTGTCTGTAATTGCGTTGGTAGGGCAGTGTGCAGAAGGGGTCCAGTTCAACTGGGCACAATTTATCTGCGATGAATTTTTAACAAATTGTAGGGAGGCCCAGAAGTAGGGTAAGACCTTCCACTACATGTGGTTTCTCTTATCCATCCTGCTGGTTGCTGGGGAGCTACTGATGGACAAGCAATTTCCCACCATTGAGAGGAACCTACCCGAGGCCATGAGTTACTCCTCACTCTGGGCAACGAAAGACGTGACAAGGATTCGGGAGATAAAAGTGTTTTGGACATTTGTTGAGGCAAGCTTATGAACATGGATCAACCACAAGCCGTGCTTGTCACCGACAGTATATAACAGTTTACAAAGTGCAGAAAAATTCAAGGCAGATATGCATAACCTGTATATCCAAGTTTGCAAGGATCCAACCTGAGAGTGGGTAAAGCTATCGTTCATTGCCACAAATGATGCAATATTCAAGGTAATGGCATCATGGTCTCCAGAGTGGCATTCCTCAGACTTGGTGGAACTGGAAAAGATCGTAGCAAAATAGAAGAAGAGGGAGACCAAGTTGCACATTGCAAAGTTGGCGGACATAAAGCATCAAGAATAGGAAGCAGTGACGTAGCGGAAGGTGACTGAGGCAACAGAAATAGAGCAAATGGTACAAACCACAACCGCACCCACTGAGGAGATAGAGGGAGGTCAGGAAATTTCCACAGAGTAGGACATATAGGGGGAGGTAGAGACATAGGAATGCATGGACCTCATAACAAAAGTGACCCAATTCAGGAGGCTGCACGACTAGGAGCAGCCACCCACACACGAAAAGACAAAGACAATGAAGACTGTGGAGGGAAACCTTGTTGACAGTAGCAAACCCATTCGTCGTGTCACTAAGGATGCTCTGGAAGAGTTGATGATGGAGCAGACAACTATGTTGGGGGTGCTCAAAGAGCAGTTGCAGGCATTACAAGTGCGACCACCAGGACTGATGACACTGCGCCTTGCAAAAGATATATCCAAAGCTGAGCAGATGGTGCACACATGCACAATGAACACCTTGAGGTTACCAAAAGGCCCTATCTTCGCAGAAGCCGAAGGTTACATGAGGGGCTAGGGATTGAATTTGGCTGCCCTTCCCAAAGAAACCCACTACCAGTTGTAGGATGGGGTCACTAGTGAGCTTCGCACCAAGGAGGGTTGCGCTCTCCAAGTCTTGAGTGAGCAGAAGGTAAACTTCAAACAACTTACCATACAGCACGACAGCCTGGTTGCCTAAAGCCAGGGCTTAGAACAAGCAGTGGGGGAGGCCTGTAGCAACATTCCAGAGTTGGTCGTGCCAGTGGCACTCCCCACCATGGAAAATATTCATCAACTAGCAGCTGGAGTTCTCAGGACCTAGGAGGAGGCCACGACGGTTCAATTGGAGCTAAACCTATAGATCACAGAGCTGCGAGTCAAGGTGCCATCCTCTGCACTACTAGAAGTCAGAGAGAAGTGCCACCACTTTATTTAATCGAGGTTAAAAGAGATAGAGCACGCTATACAAGACTGCACAAGATTGTTGGACCAGTCACTTGTCACCCTCACTTCATTAAAGGAGGACCCAATGCTACAACAGTTAGAGACACAAGTGCGGGAATTACAATAGGCCTGTGACAATGTTTGAGGGACCACGTAGACAGTTTCCCTTACTCGGCGGCTAGCCTAAATGAGGTATTCCTAGGATCTAAAGGCCGAGGTGGACATCAAGCATAAAAAATAAGCAGTGCTTAAAGAACATATTCAGCCTTGGCTCGAGGAAGCATTCATGGTCACCACGAAGATCAAGGGAAAGCTGGCACACATGTAAGGCATATATGCACTCAAGCAAGGAATTGCACTTGATAATGAAACATCAGATATACATCACAAAGGGTATAGTATACATTGGAAGAATGTGTTGCGGATGTAAGTGAAGCGTAGAGACTACTAGATGAACTTTGCGCGAAGATCACTGCACTAGCCAAGTGACTCAGGACGAGTCATGATGTTTGTGTTGGGTGCTTGTTGGGCAGTGGATCCCCCGCATAACGATTTTTGGGCTTAAAGCCCACAATTTTGGGTATTGGAATTGTAAAGGCTCCATAAAGTGCGCAGAGTGTGAGTTGTAATGAGTCAAGTCAAAGGGTTGTTTGCCCAAAAATAATATAATAGAAAGTGATTCAACCTGCCCATGGTCCACAGACCATGGGAATGTATAAATAGAGAAAGGCTCTAAGTGTAGAAATTAGTTTTAGCAAGCTTTTGTTTGAACCTAAAGTGTATGGGTTGTTGAATGTGATAGTTACTCTTAGTCAGTAAGTATGAGTCGCAGGTGGTAGTAGTAGGAGTAGGCTCTGCAGTGGTCTATGTAGAGGCCTGGTAGAGTCTATAGCTATGTGCACAGACCCCTGCAGCTGTGTGTGCAGGGTAGGAAGTGGATTGTAACCGGAAAAAGCATTAATAAAGATAAGTTGGTTTTGGAGTGTTGCTTATTTGTTGCTCTATTTCCATTTATGCACCTGTTTACAGTTTATTATTGCGCACGTGTCTATTTATGTTGAATGGTAAAGGAACGCATTGGGCCCACTTAATTTAATTCAAGATTTGCAATACTAATAAACACAGTAAAGGGTAAGGAATAGTTGCACTCGTCATCCAAGTCGCGCGAAGGTACTTACACTAAACAGGCAGCTGCGCGGAAATAACTTAGCGCGTAAGACTAGTTCGCAAACTTTCCAGACTTCATCTAGACATCCCTAGGATGTGGAAACCTAGTTCCAGTACCCTCCCATACTACCTTGGGTGAGAGCTTAGTCTGCGCTCCACGGAATGTTGCTGAAAGGGTTGGTAGTTTGGCTGAAACACTTTTGAACTTGGGTCATGCCCCAACAAGCCAACAATGAGATCGAAAGAAAAATCACCAAATTTAGTAATTACTTGGCAGGATACATTCTAATATTTTAGCTTCTCCAAAATAGAGGAAATTATCATTGAACATTAGATGGATCGTTAATGTATTTCTAGTTCCCCTGCAACTAGTAATTGTACTTGTCTCCTTCACTTCTCTTAGTCCTCTACTACATGCATCCATTACCAAAATAAAAAGAAGTGGGGAAAGTGCACACCCTTGTAGCAATCGTCTAGAGATCTTGAAGAAATCTATTGGTAATCCATTGATTAATAAGACCATGTTCATCGTAGTAACACAGGCCATGATCCATTTGATACATCTATAGGGAAAGCCTATTTTGTGAAGAATCATTATGATAAATTCTCAATCTACCTTGCCATATTCTCTAATGAAGTTCATTTTCATCAATACGACTTCTAGATTATGGGATTTAATTGAATGTATGCATTCTTGTGTCATTGCCACACCATCCTATATTCTCCTATGAGGAAAGAATCTAAATTGTTCATGATTGATGTGCAATGACATGATCTTCTTGAATATGTTAGCTATAAGTTTATATATCATCTTATAAACAAATTTACACAGAGAGATAGATATATATTCTTAAAAATATAAAGAAGTTAACTTTTTCGGAATGAGAGTAATGAAGGTTGTGTTGATAACAACTGATATATGACTTGAGTGCCAGGATTCTTCCATCATCTGTAGTAGATATGAGCCCATTAAAGAATATAAGAAGAGTAATAGCTCAACATGCCATCCATCTGATCCCAAGCTCTTATTCTTTCCTAAATCTTTCAAAGTATCGATGAGCTCATCTGAAGAGATTAGCCTATCCATCTATGTTGTGTTTTCAGTATTGACCATGTGAGGAAACATGCATTAGAGAAATTTTGAGGTACAAAATGGACATCCTAAGGTATATTATAAAATAATAGTGGATATAATAAAATAATATTAGATTAGATCATCAAAGTTTAGAGGAAAAAAATAAAAAGCTATTTTTCGCAACTCGTGCTCCCACTTTAAATTTGAGTAAAATTGTAGGGAGATAACTTGAAAATACGAGTTGAAAAATTAGTTTTTTTTATTTGCTTAATTTATAATCTTTTTACTTTTTTACTCAAAATATGGGGAATCATCCCCCATGGTTGACATCATCATATTGCATCCTCATTTTTCTTATAGAGTTGAGTTTGGTTGTACATTTTAGCTTTGAGGCTCATTTAAGACCTCAAAATTTCTCTAATGTTTTATGACTCCATTTTATCAACAATATTGTGCTCCTCTAATACCCTATATTATTCGCTGAAATGTTGGAATGCCTCTTTCTTGATATCCTTCAATGAAGTGTGTATCCTACCGGCATCATCTTCAATGTGTCAGATAGTGTTAGCACTATTTCTTTTAGTTTCTACTTTATGTGTAGGTTTTAACCCCATACAGAAATTACCTGCATACGAATTCTAAATCACAGGAAAAATAAAAATGCGAGAGCATAACACATAAAACACATATACACAGAGATTTCCAACTGGATCTCAAAACTGAGACTACCAGCTTGATTTTTCATTATATTCCTTTCAACGTTACAATACATATTTATACATGCCAAAGCATCCAATACCATGGACCGAGAAACCATCACATCCAATACCATGGACCAAAAAACCATCGATCCAATACCATGGACCGAAAACCATCGCGTCCAAAAAACATGTGCGAAATCATGCACAAAACCATAGGTGGGTCCGCCCAACCTAACATAGGGTCCAAAACCAAAATTTTCCGGGGCGCTGCCTCGGACCCCATAAAGTGGGGTTACGGGTACCCCTCA
>APFE030860132.1:56918-71301 GCA_000404065.3 Pinus taeda | reverse complement strand
TTATACATGCCAAAGCATCCAATACCATGGACCGAAAAACCATCATGTCCAATACCATGGACCAAAAAACCATCGATCCAATACCATGGATCGAAAACCATCACATCCAAAAAACATGTGAGAAAATCATGCACAAAACCATAGGTGGGTCCGCCCTAAGTGGGGTTACGTGTACCCCTCAAACCCCCTGTTAACTATGTGGAAAGAATATAACACAACCAAACATTATGAAAAAATCAAGTATTCTTGTTTCCTCCTCAAATCTAGTCCATCCTACTCCAAGCCTTCACTATTCTTCTTGATACTTAAGGATTTTATTTTTCTTCTCTACTAGATCTAAGATGCCTTTCTTAGTTTGTTCCAAAAAATAGTTAGAGTTCGAAGGGTCGAAGAGAGTAGTGATTTCCTTCTTGACAGAAAATAGTTCCCTCAAAATCTACTTTTTACGCTTATTGGCCCAAGCTCAAACCTTTTGCTTCAACCTCTTTAATTTAAAACTAACTTTCTCCATTTTCCTGTCTATATTTGATGAAGTAGGCTCTTTCCAATATTTTCTCACCAATTCTATAAATTTCAATTCTTGTAGCTATATGTGATTGAATTTGAAAGGTAGGATGTTCGGTTCATGCTCTTCACTCCATTCCAAAAGAATTGCACCATGATCTAGGTTTTCTGAGAATGAGGATGTAGTCTCAAGCTTTCTCAATCTCCCATACAAGAAGGAATTGACAAAGAATTTGTCAAGTCTCCTCATAATTCCTTCCCCTCCCGAATGCCCATTCCTCCAAGTAGGGAAAATAGGGGAAGGGCCTATGTTCCTATGTATTTTGCGATTGAAAACATCTTTAACAAAACCTTCCAATAAGAACATCCTTACTCTTTGGCCTCAACATTCCAATGTGTCCAATATTAAATTCAATCCTGTTTATACTATGAGTGAATGGATTTCTAGGATTCCACTAGCATCAATATTCTCCCAAAATTAATTTCGGTTGTTATAGGAAACATATATGTTTTGAATGCACATACAGTTGCATAATCCTCTACAATATCTAGTAAAAATACTTCCATCACAAGATCTGAAAGCTTTGAGGGAGAAATGTTTGGGATTCCACATAGAAGCTAATCCACCAGAGATGCCAAAATCAGTTGTTGCATAGACTTCCCATGTAGAACACATTTTTAGCAATAACTCACGGTCCTTATCCTTCTCTATCATAGTTTCCTGTAAATGTACTAAGACCAGTTCATTGGAATAGATTAAATTAATAAGAGATCATTTGGTTTCTGACGATCCCAACACACTTACATTAAAAGACATAATCTTCATTAGGATGTAACTGAAATGAGATACTTTTCTCTAAGGTCCCATATTTCTGAAACCTCCTGAGATCCGTTGCATTGTTGGAAGGGCCTATATCAAATGGAGGGAATAACGTCTCATCTAGTGGCTTAGAGAAACATGAATTTAGTTTTAAACCAACACCTACACATAACGAGACCTTTTTGTATTTAGTATTCTTTTTTTTAATCTATAAGAACAACTCTTTTTATGTTCTTAGACAACAAAAACATCTCTTTCTTGGAAAAAAAAATTGTTGATGGTCATTAGTTCAAGACCCAAAGACACATTGCTAGTGAGATTCTCTAGTTCGGCATCCTCGGAATTGAGGTGAAGGGGCTTTCTGAAGATTAGGCCTTTTAGTCACTAGGGCTTTAAAAGCAGTGATTTCCTAGTCCAAGGGGGCGTCGGGGGCCACACTGGTCATGGTTGACAGTCCATCCAAACAAAGGTTCTAGAGTAAGAAGAGGTGAGTGGGAGGGGGTGGATCGGATCAGGGAAAATTAAAGGAAAAGAAAGCAAGAAGGAAGGAACGGAAGTAAAGCATAAGAATAAAAAAGGTGACATCAGGTAGAGGCTAACAAGTTGCAGACCTATAAAGCACTGAGGGGATCACAAAGGGTAGGGGCTCAAGGCCTCTGAGTAGAGCGACATAGCGACAACAAAAATTCTCTAGCACAAAATTTGAAATATTTTATTATGATATATATATATATATATATCTATTATATATATATATATATATATATATATATTTATATATATATATATATATATATATATATATATATAGATATATCATAATAAAATATTTCAAAGTTTGTGCTAGAGAATTTTTGTTGTCGCTATGTCGCTCTACTCAGAGGCCTTGAGCCCCTACCCTTTGTGATCCCCTCAGTGCTTTCTAGGTCTGCAACTTGTTAGCCTCTACCTGATGTCACCTTTTTTATTCTTATGCTTTACTTCCCTTCCTTCCTTCTTGCTTTCTTTTCCTTTAATTTTCCCTGATCCGATCCACCCCCTCCCACTCACCTCTTCTTACTCTAGAACCTCTGTTTGGATGGACTGTCAACCATGACCAGTGTGGCCCCCAACGCCCCCTTGGACTAGGAAATCACTGCTTTTAAATCCCTAGTGACTAAAAGGCCTAATTTTCAGAAAGCCGCTTCACTTCAATTCCGAGGATGCCGAACTAGAGAATCTCACTAGCAATGTGTCTTTGGGTCTTGAACTAATGACCATCAACAATTTTTTTTTCCAAGAAAGAGATGTTTTTGTTGTCTAAGAACAGAAAAAGAGTTCTTCTTATAGATTAAAAAAAAGAATACTAAATACAAAAAGGTCTCGTTATGTGCAGGTGTTGGTTTAAAACTAAATTCATGTTTCTCTAAGCCACTAGATGAGACGTTATTCCCTCCATTTGATATAGGCCCTTCCAACAATGCAACGGATCTCAGGAGGTTTCAGAAATATGGGACCTTAGAGAAAATTATCTCATTTCAGTTACATCCTAATGAAGATTATGTCTTTTAATGTAAGTGTGTTGGGATCGTCACAAACCAAATGATCCCTTATTAATATAATCTAATCCAATGAACTGGTCTTAGTACATTTACAGGAAACTATGATAGAGAAGGATAAGGACCGTGAGTTATTGCTAAAAATGTGTTCTACATGGGAACTCTATGCAACAACTGATTTTGGCATCTCTAGTGGATTAGCTTCTATGTGGAATCCCAAACATTTCTCCCTCATATATATATATATATATTATATATATATATATATATTATATATATATATATATATATATATATATATATTATATATATTATATATTAGATATATAGATATATATATATATATATATAATATATAGATATATAAACTTTGTCTTTTATTTTATTTATGGTTGAGAGTGAGAAAAGTATTTTTATATATTGTTCATAGTCCATTGTAATATTAACTAAGCGAACGAACATAATTAGATAATTAAATCTAACCAATCATGTTTATTTATTATTTTTTTATTAAAAAAATCACACATCACCCTCTTACTAAGCATTATATTTCATTCTATTACATCAATACTTTTCCATTTCATAGATTTTCAAACTCTTAAAAAAATCTTATACATTAGCCAATATGAAAAATTGTCCTCTACAAAACCATACTATACCCCTTAAACAAATATATATCTCTATAATCAAATAATCAAGTTAATCTCTATAATCCTATGTTGACTCATATAATTATTATTATTTCTTTTGATTTAGTAAAATTTAGTTTTTAAATTGTTCTTAATTTAATGTTATGTCCTTCATAAAATTGTAAAGTGAACCTCTCTATGCAGTTTAAAGGTTTTAAATGTAAAACTAATTAATCCTCCCTGAACTTAAAAAATTTCAATTTTGAATATCCTACTAACTAAACATATTAGTTCTTTTCGAAAAATTTCTTCCATTTCAGAGGCCATGAGTGGGCAAGATTTACAGTATGTCGACCATGGATTGATCTTTATATCCAGCAAGATCAGATATTCCCGGCCCTCTTGAATTCAATCAATTGCCAATATTCACGATTCGAAGTTTAGATTGAGCATGTGAAAAGGGCATGCAAGTGGGAGTAACAAAGATAGAGCAACTCAAATGCTCTTGTTTACGACTCTTCTGAGAAAAAAGAGCATCACTTGAGTCACCGTTGAACGATGTACCTTTATGGGACATGGATTTTTTAGGTTTAGTTTTTTTTTTCATCTCTTTCTCAAATAAGTGCAAGATCAAGGCATTCAAAGCCGACCATTATATGGAGTTTTTATTCCTTGTGTTGAGATATTAATCTGATTGTTTGTTAGGTGTCATTATATTTAATTTAATTGTTTGTCAGGTATTATAGTATATTCAGATTTAGTTCAGTTTAGTCGAGTTTCACTCCAATAATTTATTGTTGATGCTTCTAATGTAATCTATTTAACAGTTTTAGATTATGAGAAGAGTTGTTGCATCATTTTAGTTTTCGACTCTTTATTTTTGTTATGGTATCAAAGCCCTATGTTGTAGAAGACTCTCAAGAGAGAAATGTGTCGTCAGAGATTGTGAATGGATAGGATGAGCGAAACTGGAGGACTGAAAATATAAGTCATGGAGAAACTCTTAGTGGAAAAATTGGATAAGCGAGCCAATTTACCAAAAAACAAAAAAAATGACTAACACATTTGATCACTCTCCCTATCTTTGTTCAACAAAAAATGTCAGAACTCAAAAAATCAATGACTCAGTGAAAACAGGGACTATCGTGAAGAGCACATCTCAGCACCTCAATGCAAACATCAAAGCGAAATTTTAAAAATGGGAGCAGACTGATTTTATAAATGTGTCATTTATGTTGGATAGAAAGAGAAGACAAAAAAAATAATTCACACACAAATCCATGAGTTGCGGCTCTTCTATTGATCACAAAAAGCATCATGGTTACAATGAACCCAGTGAAGTGTATTTAACCTTTTCCAATTAGCGACTTGCCTAAAATATATTAACATTCAACCACATGCAACAACACACTAATTCATCTATCACTTAACTTCACTTGAATCAACACTCAAATAGAGCAAGGCTCTAAGTGTAGAAGTCAGTTTTAGTATGCTTTTGTTCGAATCTGAAGTGTATGGGTTGTTGAATGTGATCGTTACTCCGAGTGAGTAAGTCGGAGTCACATGTGGTAGTAGTAGGAGTAGGCTCTGCAGCTATCTGTGCAGAGGCCTGGAAGAGTCCGCAGTTGTGTGCGGGGACCCCTGCAACTGTGTGTGCAGGTTAGGAAGTGGATTGTAACTGGAAAAAGCATTAATAAAGATAAGTTGGTTTTGGAGTGCTGCATATCTGTTGCTCTATTTCCATTTATGCATATGTTTATAGTTTATGATTGCATGCATGTATATTTATGTTGAATGGTAAAGGAACGCATTGGGCCCACTTAATTTAATTCAAGATCTATAATACTAATAAACACAGTAAAGGGTGAGGAACAGTGGCGCTCGTCATCTAGGCCGCGTGAAGGTAGTTGCACTGGACAGGCAGCTGCGTGGAAATAACTCAGCACGTAAGACTGGTTCAAAATCTTTCCAGACTTCATCAAGACATCCCCAGGGTGCGAAAACCTAGTTCCAGCACCCTCCCATACTACCTCGGGTGAGACCTCAGTCCGTGCTCCACAGAATGTTTCCAAAAGGGCCGGTAGTTTCTGGATTTGTTTGGCTAAAACACTTCTGAACCTAGGTCAAGCCCCAACAAGCCAACAATGAGGTCAAAATAAAAATCACAAAATTTAGTAATTACTTGGTAGGATACTTTCCATTCTAATATTTTAGCTTCTCCAAAACAGAGGAAATTATCCTTGAACATTAGATGGGTCGTTAATGTATTTCTAGTTCCCTTGCAACCAGTAATTGTACTTGTCTTCTTCACTTCTCTTAGTCCTCTACTACATGCATCCATGACCAAAATCAAAAGAAGCGAGGAAAGTGCACACCCTTGCTCCAATCCTCTAGAGATCTTGAATAAATCTATTTGTAATCCATTGATTAACACAACCATGTTCTTCGTACTAACACAAGCCATGATCCATCTGATACGTCTATAGGGAAAGCCTATTTTGTGAAGAATCATTATGATAAATTCCCAATCTACCTTGCCATATGCTATAATGAAGTTCATTTTCATCAATACGACTTTTAGATTATGGGATTTAATTGAATGTATGCATTCTTGCGTGATGGCCACAACATCCTATATTCTCCTATCACGAAAGAATCTGAATTGTTCATGAGTGATGTGCAATGACAGGATCTTCCTGAATATGTTAGCTATAAGTTTAGATATCATCTTATAAACAAATTTACACAAAGAGATAGATATATATTCATAAAAAATATAAAGAAGTTAACTTTTTTGGAATGAGAGTAATGAAGGTTGTGTTGATAACAACTGATATATGACTTGAGCGACAAGATTCTTCCATCATCTGTAGTAGATCTATGAGCCCATTAAAGAATATAAGAAGAGTAATAGCTCAACCTACCATCCATCTGGTCCAAATCTCTTATTCTTTCCTAAATTTTTCAAAGTATCGATGAGCTCATCTGAAGAGATTAGTCTATCCATCTACGTTCTGTTTTCATTATTGACCATGTGAGGAAACATGCATTAGAGAAATTTTGAGGTACAAAATGGGAATCCTAAGGTATATTATAAAATAATAGTGGTTATAATAAAATAATATTAGATTAGATCATCAAAGTTTAGAGGAAAAAAATAAAAAGCTATTTTTCGCAACTCGAGCCTGCTTTAAATTTGAGTAAAATCGTAGGGAGATAAGTTGAAAATACAAGTTGAAAAGTTAGTTTTTTTTATTTGTTTATCTTATAATCTTTTTACTTTTTTAATAAAAATATGGGGAATCATCCCCCATGGTTGACATCATCATATTGCATCCTAGTTTTTATTATAGAGTTGAGTTTGGTTATATATTTTAGCTTTGAGGCTCATTTAAGTCCTCAAAATTTCTCTAATGTTTTACATCTCCATTTTATCAACAATGTTGTCCTCCTCTGATACCCTATATTATTCGCTGAAATGTTGGAATGCCTCTCTCTTGATATCCTTCAATGTAGTGTGTATCCTACTTGCATCATCTTGAATGTGTCAAATAGTGTTAGCACTATTCCTTTTAGTTTCTACTTTATGAAAAAATTGAGTATTCTTGTTGCCTCCTCAAATCTATTCCATCCTACTCTAAGCGTTCACTATTCTTCTTGATACTTAAGGATTTTATTTTTCTTCTCTACCAGATCTAAGATGCATTTCTTAGTTTGTTCCGAAAAATAGTCAGAGTTCGAAGGGTCCAAGAGAGTAGTGATTTCCTTCTTGACAGAAAATAGTTCCCTCCAAATCTACTTTTTACGCTCATTGGCCCAAGCTCAAACCTTTTGCTTCAACCTCTAAAATTTAAAACTAACTTTCTCCATTTTCCTGTCTATATTTGACGAAGTAGTCCCTTTCCAATATCTTCTCACCAATTCTATAAACTTCAGTTCTTGTAGCCATATGTGATTAAATTTGAAAGGTAGGGCATTCGGTTCATGCTCTTCACTCCATTCCAAAAGAATTGCACCATGATCTAGGATTTCCAAGAATAAGGATGTAGTATCAAGCTTTCACAATCTCTCATACAAAATAGAATTGACAAAGAATTTGTCAAGTCTCCTCACAATTCCTTCCCCTCCAGAATTCGCATTCCTCCAAGTAGGGAAAATAGGGGAAGGGCCTATATTCCTAGGTATTTTGCGATTGAAAACTTCTTTAACAAAACTATCCAATAAGAACATCCTTACTCTTTGGCAACAACATTCCAATGTGTCCAATATTAAATTCAAACCTATTTCTACTATGAGTGAATGGATTTCTAAGATTCCACTAGCATCATTCTTCTTCCAAAATTATTTTCGGCTGTTATAGCAAACATATATGTTTTGAACGCACATACAATTGCATAATCCTCTCCAATATCTAGTAAAAATAATTCCATCACAATATCTGAAATACTTGAGGGAGAAATGTTTGGGATTCCACATAGAAGCGAATCCACTAGAGATGCCAACATCATTTGTTGCATAGACTTCCCAAGTAGAACATATTTTTAGAAATAACTCACGGTCCTTATCCTTCTCTACCATAGTTTCTTGTAAATGTACTAAGGCCAATTCTTTGGATTGGATGATATTAATAAGAGATCATTTGGTTTGGGACTATCCCAACACACTTACATTAAAGGACATAATCTTCATTAGGAGTTAATTAAAATGAGATAATTTTCTCTAAGGTCCCATATTTCTGAAACCTCCTGAGATCCATTGCATCACTAGAAGCCTAGATCAAATGGAGGGAATAACATCTCATCTAATGGCTTAGAGAAACATGAATTTAGTTCTAAATCAATACCTGCACATAATGAGACTTTTTTTTATTTAGTATTCTTTTTTTTATCTATAAGAACAACTCTTTTTCTGTTCTTAAACAACAAAAACGTCTCTTTCATGGAAAAATAAATTGTTGATGGTCATTGGTTCAAGACTCAAAGACACATTGCTAGTGAGATTCTCTAGTTTGACATCCTCTGAAAGTAGGTGAAGGGGCTTTCTGAAAATTAGGCCTTTTAGTCACTAGGGCTCTAAAAGCAGTGATTTCCTGGACTAAGGGGGCGTAAGTGGCTGCACTGGTCATGGTTGACCGTCAAACCTAACAGAGTTTCTAGAGTAAGAAGAGGTTAGTGGGAGGGGGTGGATCGGATCAGGGAAAATTAAAGGAAAAGAAAGCAAGAAGGAAGGAAGGGAAGTAGAGCATAAGAATAAAAACGGTGACATCAAGTAAAGCCTAACAAGTTTCATACCTCTAAAGCACTAAGGGGATAACAATGGGTAGGGGCTCAAGGCCTCTGAGCAGAGCGACATAGCGACCACAAAAATTCTCTAGCACAAACTTTCAAATATTTTATTATGATATATTATATATATATATATATATTATATATATATATATATATATATATATATATATTATATATTAACTTTATCTTTATTTTATTTATGGTTGAGAGTGACAAAAGTATTTTTATATATTGTTCATAGTCCATTGTAATATTAACTAAGCTAATGAACATAATTAGATAATTAAAACTAACCAATCATGTTATTTATTATTTTTTTATATAAAAAAAATCACACATCACCCTCTTATTAAGCATTAAATTTCATTCTATTACATCAATACTTTTCCATTTCATAAAGCTTCAAACTCTTAAAAAAATCTTCTACATTATCCAATATGGAAAAATATCCTCTACACAACCATACTATACCCCTTAAACAAATATATCTCTATAATCAAATAATCAAGTTAATCTCTATATGTTGACTCATATAATTATTATCATTTCTTTTAATTTAGTAAAATTTAGTTTTTAAATTGTTCTTAATTTAACGTTATGTCCTTCATAAAATTGTAAAGTGAACCTCTCTATGTAGTTTAAAGGTTTTAAATGTAAAACTAATTAATCCTCATTGAACTTAAAAATTTTCAATTTTGAATATCCTACTGACCAAACATATCAGTTCTTTTTGAAGAATGTCTTCCATTTCGGAGTCCATGAGTGGGCAAGATTTACAGTATGTCGACCATGGATTTATCTTTATATCCAGTGAGATCAGATATGCCCTGCCCTCTCCAAGTCAATCAATTACCAATATTCACGATTCGAAGTTTAGATCGAGCGAGTGAAAAGGGCATGCAAGTGTGAGTAGCAAAGATAGAGCAACTCAAACGTTCTTGTTTACGATTCTTTTGAGATAAAAGAGCATCACTTGAGTCATCGTTGAATGACGTACCTTTATGGGACATGGATTTTTTAGGTTTAGTTTTTCTTTTTCATCCCTTTTTAATTTTATATTTAGTCACATATTTTCTCTTTCTCACGTAAGGGCAAGATCAAGGCATTCAAAGCTGACGATTGTACGGAATTTTTGGTCTTTGTGTTGAGGTATTAATCTAATTGTTTGTTAGTTGTCATTATATTTAATTTATTTGTTTGTTGGGTGTTATAGTCAATTCAGATTTAGTTCAGTTTAGTCGAGTTTCACTCCAATCATTTATTGTTGATGCTTCTAATGTAATCTATTTAACTGTTTTAAATTATGAGAAGAGTTTTTGCTTCATTTTAGTTTTTGACTCTTTATTTTTGTTATGGTATCAGAGCCCTAGGTCACACAAGGCTTTCGAGAGAGAAACATGCCATCAGAGATTGTGAACGGAGAGGATGAGAAGAACTGGAGGATTGAAAATATAAGTCGTGGAGAAGCTACTAGTGGAAAAATTGGATAAGCAAGCCAATTTACCAAAAAAAAAGGTGACTAACACACTTGATCACTCTCCCTATCTTTGTTCAACAAAAATGTCAAAACTCAAAAAATCAGTGACTAAGTGCAAACAAGGACTCTCGTGAAGAGCACATCTCAGCACCTCAATGCAAACAAGAAAGTGAAATTTTAAAAATGGGTGCGGACTCATTTTATAAATGTGTCATTTATATTGGATAGAAAGAGAAGACAAAACAAATAATTCACACACAAATCCACGAGTTGCGGTTCTTCTATTGATCACAAAAATAATCATGCTTACAATGAACCCGGCAAAGCGTATTTAACCTTCCAAATTAGCGACTTGCCTAAAATGTCTTGACGTTCGACCACATGCAACCACACACTAAAAGTTGTCTAACACTTAACTTGACTTGAATCAACACTCAAACACTCAAACCTCAACACTCACTTCTCTAACTCTCTAATTTTAGCCAACTCCTCATGCAGGAGTAATTATCTTATTTTAACACTCCCCCTTAATTATGACCGCTAAACTAAAACATAACTCATGACAACTCAAACATGCCTACTAGTCTATGTCTCAACTAGACTTACAACACTCAAGTTTCTTTTATGAAACTCAAAAGCATATTTTTCTAACGACTTAGTAAATATATCAACCAATTGACCACTAGATTTACAAGGCTTCAAGTGAACTTCTCCATTGCTCACAAGTTCTCTAATAAAGTGACATATAGTATCAATATGCTTGCTCTTTTCATGAAACACACTATTCCTAGATAGTGCAATCGCTGAGGTGTTGTCACAATATATTTTTGTTTATCCTTTTTGTTTCTACTTGAGTCTACCAAATACTCTTCTTAACCACAATGCTTGACATGCTTCTGATGTTGCTGCTACATACTCTACTTCTGCTGACAAAAGTGTCACAACGGGATTCTTCTTAGATGCTCATGAAATCACACCTAAACCAAGCTGGAATGCAAAACCAGAAGTGCTCTTCCTATCATCCAAATTGCCTACTAAATCACTGTTTGTGTATCCAACCAAATATTTCTTTTATGTTCTTGCATACATTATGCCACAATCTCTAGTTCCTGCTACGTATCTTAGAATTGTTTTTCCCACACTCCAATGTGTGTCTTTTGGAGTTTCCATAAATCTGGAAATCAAACTCATTCCTTGCATGATATCTCGTCTTATAGCTATGAGATACATGAGGCTTCCAACCAATCTTTTGAATAGAGTTGGATTGACATATGATCCTTCATCATATTTTCTTAACTTTGTACCTATTGCAACCGATGTAGGGACAGGTTTACAATTCTCCATCCTGAATCTTTTCAATAAATCTTTGGCATATTTATTTTGACAAATAAAAATTCATTTTTCAGATTGCTCAACTTATATGCCAAGAAAATATTTCATGAGACCAACATCTGTCATCTCAAACTCTTTCATCATGGCTGCTTTAAATTCATCTAACTCAAAAGCAAATGTAAAAATCATGTCATCAACATATAAGCAAACAATCAAATTTTTTCCATGCTCATTTACCTTTGTGTACAAGGTAGGCTCAATGTTGTTTTTACAAAATCCATTCTGAATAATGTAGTTGTCAATTCTCTATACCAATCTCTAAGTGCTTGCTTCAATCCATAGAGCACTTTCTTCAACATGTAAACTTTATCTTCATTACCTTCAATTTCGTAACCTACACGCTATTGCACATAAACTTCTTCTTCTAGAATTCCATTCAACCAGGTTGATTTCAGATCCAGCTAATATACTTTCCACTTTTTTTGAACTGCTTTGGCTAGAAATTCTCTTATAGTATCCAATATGGCTACCAGAGCAAATATTTCTCCAAAATCTATTCATGGTTGCTTCGAGAATCCTTTTGCTACAAGTTGTGCTTTAAATCTGTCAATTATACCTTTCTCATTCATCTTTTTCTTTTACACCCACTTCACACTAATGAGATTTTTGTCCTTTGGTAAATCAATCTAATCCAATGTATCATTCGTTTCAATAGCTTCAATTTCTTCATCCATGCCTTGCACCCAATTTTCATCTTTGATTGCTTCTTCAAATGAAGAAGGTTGGAATGACAATAATGCAAAATTTGAAATAACATCCAAATAATCATAAATATCTTTCAGAATTCTCATCTTTCTCTTACCATTGCTTGATTCATCACTCAATTTACTATTGGGAGAGTCTTGATCTATTGATCTATTTGAATATCCATGCTGCTTTGAAAATCTTGTAGTCCTTGTTGGTGTGTCTTTTTTTGGTGTCTTCACCTATGATTCTTGTTGCTCCTTTTTTGCTACATCATCTTCTTCTATCAATGACACTTATGCATCAACTGTTTTTTCTACAGTTCCATTCCATGGCTCTTGTTCTTTGAACACAACATATCTACTAATTATGGTCTTCTTTGTGACAGGGTTATACAATTTGTAAGATTTTGATTGCTGATTATAACGAGTAAATAGGAATTTTTCACTTTTATCATCCAATTTTCATCTTCTCTCTTTAGGAACATGTGCCTAAGCTACACATACAAATACTCTGAGATGAGGTACACTGCAAGACATACCTAACCATCCTCCCTTTAGTACTATATTCATCACACTCTTTGTAGGAGATCTGTTGATCACATAAATAGGATATGCAACAACTTCTTTAGAATACTCATTAGACATGTTTCTTCCTTTCAACATGCTTCTTACCATGTTCATAATTTTCCTATTCTTTCTCTCTTCTACACCATTATGTTGCAGTGTGTACCTAGTTGTAAACTATCTTGTGATTCCATGTTGTTTACAGTAATCATGGAATGTCTTTGAATCATATTCTCCACCACAATCTGACATCAATACCTTGATCTATCAATCACTTTGGTTCTCTTATAAGGCTTTCAATTCCTTGAACTTTGCAAAAGTTTCTGACTTCTTCTTCAAGAAGTAAACCCAAGGCTTTCTACTATAGTCATCAATGAAAGTAGGGAAGTAACAACTTCCACCAATCAACCGTGTCCTCATAGGTCCACAGAAGTCTGTATGCACTAGCTCAAGAGGTTTCTTTGCTTGATATGCAACTCCCTTTGGAAAAATTTCATTTAGTACTCTCGATAGTGACATTAGCTCTCTGGTTCCCTTTATAAGCTATCTTCTTCCTACAATCACGAGCACAGTGACCAAATTTATTGCAATAATAACATCTCACCTTTGATTTGTCAACTCTTTGATTATTTTTGAAGCTTCTGTAGTTTCTTCCACTTTCATGTTCATGTTCTTGTCGGCCATCTCTCTAACTACCATATCTTCTGCCTCATCCTCTACCTCTCGATCTATTTCTGATTCGACCTCTATCTACTGAAATAGAAACCTGACTTTTGAAGGAGGTCTCTAAAGTGGAATCCTTATTTCTATTTATCCTTGCCTCATGTGATAGAAGTGATCCCATCAAGTCATCAACTATTAATGATGACAAATCCTTGGCTTCTTCTATGGCTTGTACCACAACATCAAATTTCGTAGACAAATATCTTAGGACCTTCTCAACCACTTTTCAATCTTTAATTTCTTAACCATAAACCTTTAACTGATTTACAACCATTATGACCTAATTCATGAAAGAATCAATGTCCTTTGTCTCCTTCATCTACAAAATTTCAAAATCTCTCCTAGTATTATGCAACTTAACAATATTGACTTTGGCCATACCTATATAGTTTGTCACCAAAGAATCCCAGGCTTCCTTTGCTGAAGACAGGATCATAATCTTCTAGAACACTGCTCATTCCACTCCCTGCCAGATAAGCTACAACACTTATGCATTCTTCCTTTTGTATGTCTTCCATTGTTCCCTCTTTGCATTAGTGAGATCTCGTGCTTCAACATCATTCTTATGTTCTGAAAACCCAAACTAGACATAATCCCAAACCTCATGAGCCTACAAAGTGGTTGTAATCCTAATGGCCCACACCTCATAATATTTCCCTATAAACGGTGGGAACTGGGGCCGCAAATTTGAGAAAGCCATCTTTCTCCAAAAATTTCTCCTTTATTTTTTATTTTATATAAAAAAAAACTTAAAAAAAAAAA
>APFE030860132.1:0-56386 GCA_000404065.3 Pinus taeda | reverse complement strand
AAAAAAAAAAACTTTTTGAAAACTTTAATAAAAAGAAACCTTTCTCACCATAAGATTAAAAGGCCCACTTAAACTACACATAACATATAACCTTTTATTTATGGTCTTTATAGATTTTCGAATACCAAAAAGAAAATCTTTACTTATACTTGCCCCACTTGCCCCAAGTTACGGGGAATTGTTTTGACTGCTTCGAATTGCATTCCACCAAGCTTGGCTTGGTATTTTCGAAAAAGATTTCTTCGTGCTCTTAATTTTTTCTTGATGCGAATTTTCTCTTGTTCCTATAGTGGCTACAATAGGTGCAGATCCCTTTAATTAGCAATAGGGACTCACTACCTCTTACTCAAGGATGGTTGTTAATGATAGATGTGGCTGCCAAAAAAATTGCGACTATTGGTTGTGGTGATGCTCACACAACATGGCTATGCAGGCTAAGGATGCGACTTCACACATGCATGAATATCTCCCGCAAGATATGCTTACATAGCATGGCTCCTCTAGCTCTAATAATAAAGAATTAACTTTCTCTACAAATTGCAGTTGCACTTCTCTGATACTCAGGTTTTTTGAATGCTTTCACTTAACCTTGCTCTGATACCAACTTGCTAGATAGATAGAGAAGACAAAACAAATAATTTACACACAAATCCACGAGTTGTGGTTCTTCTATTGATCACACAAAACATCATTCTTACAATGAACTTGGTGAAGGATATTTAACCTTTTCCAACTAGTGACTTGCCTAAAATATATTGACATGCAACCACATGCTAAAATTCATCTATCACTTAACATACACTTGACTCAACACAAACAGTCAACCCTCAACACTCAGTTAACCGAATCTCTAAGTTTAGCTAACTCCTCATGCAGGAGTAATTAGCTTATTTTGACAATTTATGAAGGGGCATCCTTATATTGATTGTTGATTCAACAAATATTCAACAATCAGACATACATAGGGACAGTCAATTATTTGACTGTGCCACTATCCATTTGATTGTCAAATATTCAGTGAATCAACCATCGAGATAAGCTCAGGGTTCATGAAGGGCTGCGTGATTCTTCATGAAGGTCAAACAAAGGGAATCATGAAGGTTCATGGTAAATTTTTTTTAAAGGTTAAATGTTTATTTTAAGAGTTTTACAAGGGATCGATTTTCAAAGTTGTCGATGAGTTTAACAAGGGCAGTGATTTTCAAAGGTGTCATGTGCCGTAAGTTGTTTTTTAAATGGATTTACTAAGAGACTGATCCATATTTAAATAGGAATGCAACAAATTACAGATATAACCATACATATAGAGATGTAGCAAAAATAATACTTCATTTTGTTATTGTAAAATACTAAAATATGCTTACAAACAGAAACAGAAATAAACTAGCTAGGGCGATGGTAGCTTATCTTTGAGAAGATATGTGGTGGCTACATTCCTCTAAACTATGTTACAATGAAGCTCAAGGGACTTTTTATTATTGAATAGTAAGAGCAAACACTAAACAACCAAAACCCTAACCCAAGTAGATGTAACACTAAGAGTTGATGGGCCCCGTTGGGGTGAGTTGGACAACCAAGTTCCCAAGGTTGTGACTTGGTCATATTATCTCCATTTGACGCACATGATAACCCATTGGAAAGATCTCTTTGAAGAATACGATGGAAAAGACGATTTAAATAGAAACATTCTTGGTGGTAGATTTCCCAAAAAATGTCATTTAGGGCCTCAAAACGGCTACAGAAGTTTAGGACCCAAAAAACTGCTAAAACTGTAAATTGTGCTACAATTAAGGAAACTGAAAAACTGAAAGAAATAATGGTGGTGGTCCAAGTGGAATTGGTGGGTGGCCACTAATATCCACCTCGATCAGAGACAAATGATCTATGTCTTATTTGAAAAGTCAAATTCAAAGTTGAAAGGACTTCGTTATTCATTATTTATTATTCATTCATTGAAGTTCAAATGGTGAATCAAATACTTTAAAGGGAAAGGAGGATTTATTACGATGTATTAAAGCCAAAAGGGGTTTTATTTAAGTTTTATTTTTAGATAAAAGCTTAAATTTATTGCAAAGTAAAAGGGGTTTTTTTTATGAAAATGGTATTATTTGATTCAAAAAAAGAAGGGGTGTTAATTTTTTAAAAGATATTTTTTAGTCTTCAAATGAAGGTTGCAGAAAGGCATGCACATCTGCATTCAAAAAATGGTTTTTTTTTAGTGCTTTGCCACATACCTAGATTTTGCTTGGTAAAAGTTATGAGTTTTGGTTTTTAAGAATGAAGACATCTTTACAAGCCCATGATTGTTAGGATACCTTGTAGAATGGTTATGTAGAGCCAACCCAAGAACAATTAGTAGCCATGAACAATAATAAGAGGAATGTAATTGGAGAACTCAAAAAGAAAGAGCATAAAGCCAAATGTTGGATACAAAACTCATTCGATGACTCTATCTTCGACGAGATAGCTAGTGCATCAACAACAAAATAAGTTAGGGATATTTTGAAAGTTGCGTATTAAGGAAATGATACAATGAAGACTATTAATTGCAAACATTAAGAGCTCAGTTTGAAACCATGAAGATGACTGACACATAGAATGTGGACCAATTCATGACTAGAGTCATGGGAATAGTCAATCAGATCAAACTAATTGGTGAAGCCATTAAAGATCAGAATATTATCGAAAAAGTCCTTCGAAGCCTGCCCAAGAAATATGACATGGTTATAACAGCCATTCAGGAATCCAAAGATTTTACAACTTTCTCGGTAGGACAATTAATTGGATCACTTTGGAACATGAAATAAGACTTAACTTGGCAAAAGATTCCATGGAACAAGCATTCAAAGAACAACTATCTCTTGGAAAAGGAAGAGGTAGAGGATATAGAGGAAGCAACACATGAGGTAGAGGCTGAGGCTGAGGCATATCAGAACACCATCATGCAACACATCGGTCGAGATCTTCACAAAACCAAACATAAAGATGTAGATCCTGGAGAAGAATCGAATGTCTAATGCTATTACGACAAGATATTTGGGCATTACGAACATCAATGCAAAAATAAACAGTGAGATCAAAAAAGAGGCAGTGTCGATATCTTCAACAATGAAGGAGAACCCTTTGTAATATTGTTCCTTTCTTGCCATCTTTCTGAAGACAAACACAATGACGACCTTTGGTTGTTGGAAAGTCATTGCAACAATCATATGACAGGTAACAAAAATATACTTTCTTTCATTGATGCTTCCATAACATCTAAAATTACTCTTGGAGACCATTCCCATATTAAAGATGAAGGGAAAGGTATTGTCCCTGTCTTTACCAAACAAATTCAATAGAAATACATACCTAATGATTATTATGTTCCACATTTGAAGCATAACCTCATTAGTGTAGGTAAATTGATGGAACAAGCTTATGATGTAATATTTCAAGGGAACACATGTTATATATATGAAAAACATCCCAATAGAATATTGGTAGAAAATGTTGAAAAAAACCAAGAATAATATGTTTCCATTGACTCTTAGAAGTCAAAATATCTCACAGTATTTTTCCCACCATGTGTCAAGAATAGACGAGTCTCAACTATGACATTCTAGATATGGGCATATCCCATTCAAAATTCTATGTATTCTTTTGGTCCCTATTATGAATGATTTTTTTGTTTTGTTTTGTGAAATTTGTGTTCTATCCAAGCATAAAAGAGATATATCTCCCACATAATCCTCGAGAGAAAAAAGTGCCTTTAGAGAAAGTCCATAGAAGCATATGTGGCCGAATGCAAAGACAGTCCATTAGTGGTAGCCTTTATTTTATGACGTTCATTGATAATTATAGCAAGAAGACATGCATTTATTTTCTCAAAAATAAATCAGATACTTTCTCAAAATGCAAAGAGTTCAAAGAAAAAGCAGAAACGTAGAGTGAAAAGTCTTTGAAAGTAATCAAATCCAGTCAATGAGGATAATACAACTCCAATGAATTCAAATCCTTTTTTCAACAACAAGGAATCATCATGCAAAACAAAAAAATATGGAGTAGCAGAAAGGAAAAGCTAAACAATCATGAATATGGCTAGATGTATGTTGTGTGAAACGAATTTGTATAATGACTATTGGGCTGAAGAACTTTTGACAACAATATATGTTCTCAACAAATCTTTGACAACTAGTCTCCAAGATGTAGTGCCTCAAAAAGCATGTGATGGTAAGAAGGTGAGTGTATCTCACTTTAGGATTTTTGGATCAGTAGCTTTTGAACATGTTCCTGAGTAGCTAAGAAAGAATCTTGATGATAGGAGTGAAAGATGTATTGTTGCAGGCTACAATGAGTAGTCAATGACCTATAGACTTTGCAATCTAGTTACTAGTTTGTTTTAAAAAGAGATTTTAATTTTTTTGAAAATAAATATCGGTTTGATCATGTTGATGAAGCTTCAAGTCAACCTTTTTATCCACCAGAGATACCAATATTGTAGATTCAAGAAGAGACATGCCATTCTAAAAATGGTACATCTTTAAGCAGTGAATCCACTTGTGATTTAACATCTTTAGAAGACAATAAAAAAATAAGAAGCATTAGAGAAATATATTCGTAGGGCATGAGTTTGACGAGCAGAATATGTTTGCATTTTTTCATCTCAACCAACCCATTTTGAAGAAGAAGTTAAAGAAAAGCATTGATTTGATGCAATGAACAAATAAATTGTTGCCATAGAGAAGAAACAAAATTGGGAGTTAGTTGATCTCCCAAGAGACAAAACCAAAATTGGTGTAAAATGGGTATATAAGATCAAGCTGAATGAAGAAGGAGAAATTGAAAAACATAAGGCAAGGTTGGTTGCCAAATGATTCTTACAATAGTTTCGTGTTGACTATGGTGAAACCTTTTCTCTAGTAGCAAGGTTAGACATTGTGACAACTATTTTATCCACAACAACTCAACACAAATGGAAATTCTATCAACTTGATGTAAAATCTTCTTTCTTAAATGGTATATTGCAGGAAGAAGTTTATGTGGAGCAACGTCTTGATTTTGAAATTTCAGGATAGGAGCATAAGCAATAAATATTGAAGAAAGCTTTGTATGGTTTGGAACAAGCTCTAAGAGCTTGGTATAGACACATCGATACCTATCTCATCAAAAGTGGATTTTGCGGAAGAAGCCATGAGCCAACGTTGTATACCAAATCTCATGAATGTAAAATTTTCATTGTTGCCTTTATGTTGATGATCTTCTTTATACATGAATAGAAGAATTCATATGAGCAATAAAAACATATTTTTATATGATTGATCTAGGGTCATGAAATACTTCTTAGACATTGAAATTCAACAATCTACTAAAGGCATTTTTGTTGGTCAACAAAATTATGCCACTGATATCCTCCAAAATTTCAGAATGACCAATTGTAAACGAGCTGATACACCAATTTCTTAAGGCACTAAGTTGAGCATAGAAAATGTAGCACCACTAGTTGATTCCACATTGTACAAAAGTCTAGTTGGTAGTCGATTATATCTCACTGCAACTAGACCTGATATCATGTTTGCAACAAGTTTTATCTCTATGTTTATGCAGTCACCCAAGATTTCTCATTGGAAGGTTGCAAAAAGGATTTTAAGATATATTGCAGGGACCATAGACTATGGTTTACTCTACACACATTCTCAAGATAGCTCACTTTTAGGTTATATAGGCAACAATTATACAGGGAATTTAGATGATCATAAAAGCACCTCAAGGTATGCTTTTCAACTTGGAACAAATATGATTTCATGGGCATCCAAGAAACAACCAATCGTTTCAACCTCTTCACTAGAGGCAAAATATGTAGCTTCCACTTCAGCAACATGTAAGCCATGTGGATCAGAAGACTATTGGCAGATCTTTCAAATGTTCAAAAGGGGCCAACTTCGATTTACTGTGATAACAATGCTACAATTTCTTTATTAAAAAATCATACCTTTCACAAAGACAAGCACATTGACACTCGTTTTGATTTCATGTGTAAGCTTGTCAACGATGGATACATATTACTTTCTTTTTTGTGATTCAAAAGATCAACTTGCACATATTTTCACAAAACCTTTGGGCAAAAATGTATTTAAATTTCAAAGAGAGATACTAGGCACTGTAAGTGCCACTGCTTGGGACAATTGAGATTAGGAGGGGGTGTTGAGATATTAATCTCAGTGTCTACTAGGTGTCATCATATTTAATTCTATTGTCTGCTAGGTGTCATAGTCATTTCAGATTTAGTTTAATTTAGTGGAGTTTCACTGAAATAATTTATTGTTCATGCTTCCATCTCTACTTTGTTTGCTAGCATAGACGCAATCACAAAATTAACTTTGCACTGCTGGGTTGCATTCAATTTCGCTTTACCATGTATCCATCACAACGCGTAACGTTTTGGGTGTGGTCTTGTCCCTAAGCCAAGCTTCTTTACTAGGGATTTTGCAATTAAGTTTGCTTGGGACCCAGTATCAAACAGAGTTTCAACTTTGGTATGATTTACTACAACTCTAATATGAAATAATTCAATTCTTTTTCGGTCATTCGAAAGGGACTCATCTACAGAACTGGTGCCTTCATGCAATTTAGAATTAATAGGAGGTGTAAGAGTACCTTTTGTTCCTGCTGCTATGATCAACACTTCATCTTTCAAATCCGATCCAACGTCTTGCTGGGTCACTGCCACTGTCTTTTGCTTCCCATTTCCTCCATATTTCTTTGGACAACTTTTTTGGGTGCTACTTCCAACAGTGATTGTCATCATGGACTTCCTTCTTGCAGTGATTGCAATAAGGTCACTCTCCTTCTTTGGTTGTTGATGTTTTCTTCTCCTTCCCTTTCCATTTCGATTTGGATTTGCCATTGGGAGGTTTGAACGGTGGTTTTCTGGACGGATCATCTCTTTCATTCTTTCCATTGTTCTTAATATGACTTGCTTTTACACTAGCTGCATCAGTAGTGGTTTGTTCAAACAACAATAATGAATGCCTAATAAAACTATGCAATGAGCCTATATACTTAGTCAGAACTTCAGGTATATCAAGTGCAATACCCAAATTCAATGCTTGCTTCCTAAATTATTTTGTAAAACTCTGAACATCCTTCCCTTTTCTTTGCCTTAAATACTGCCAATTCATCAAGGATTTTTGCTTGTATCCTAGGGGATAAACTTGTTCCTTTAACGCAAAACGGAAATTAGGCCATGAGGAAAAGAGCTTGCCCAGATTCTTACTGCTTTGCAATTTTCTCTCCCACCAAATGAGAGTGGTACTGCTCAGCCATAGAGAGGCCAGATGGATCTTTGCCTTGCCCTCCATGATCTGCTGAATCTAATTATTAAGCTTTTCTATGTTACTTTCACCATTAAATGTAGGAAGATCAAATTTAACATCTAATTTAAAAAAGGGTTTCTTAGATGCATTCTTTGAATTTCTACGATTATGGTGGTGAGAGGAAAAAGAACCTTCACCCCTAGAAGGAAAAGGAGGGGGTCCTTCTGCACCATTCCCATGTGTTGAACCTTGTCCTTTTGGGTTCCTCTCTTCTGCTTTCTCAAACTTTAAAACCAACTGAATGATATTATCTACCATTGAATAGAAAGTCTTTCTCAAATTATATTCCTCTTCAATATGAGCTTCATCTTCAACCATGTTTCTTCTCCAACGTACATGCCTTGCCTCTGGATCGAAAGTTTCTAGTTCCACTTTACCTCGTTGAAGACTGTTTCTTTTTAGCATGCAAATAGACAATTAACATCTAAAAAGCCCTACTTTCATACCACTTGATCCAAGATGTTTTCGCTTATAGATGTATGAAAAGAATCACATGCAAATTTGCAGCTTAACACAGAAATTCAATGTGCACATAGGAAAAGAAGAAGGTAACACATAAAAGGCACAAAAAGAAAACACCAAAGCTTGATAATAGAGTTCGTCCAATTCGGACTACGTCTCGGGGCCCAACTCAAAAATGGGGAGGCCTTTATATTAAATGGAATGAAAGAAGAGAATTACACTGACCAACTGTATACAAGAGGCTTATAACTCCAATCTGAAAGATGGCTGTGAGATGGATGCCTTAGATGGAAAAGCAGGTAGCATTAAAGTGTCTGTGGCACTAAAAGGGGCTGAAATATCTAAAACTTGTCCCAATAGATAAAAAAATGCACCATCAGCCTCTTATCAAACAAAACAACGTGCTACCAAAATGCCTCCTCCCGTGCTCTTTCCTTCTATCGTGTTCTTATAATGGGTTTTTGGATAGAATCCAATTTAAATTGGGGCTATTTGGTTCACAATAGAGGCCAATGGCGTGGAAGGATCGGTGGGCATAACCGACCCATAAAACGGTGTTTTATCGTTGAGGCGATAAGACTCTAAAGATCCCAAAAAACACTAAAAATCTGACCAAAAACCATTTACCCAGACTTCAAAACACATTAAATCGGGTCTATCTCCTTATCGGGTCTGAGCTTGAGATCGCAATCGGTATATTAGGGTGTATAGTACTGTTACTCAGGGATTGTCGACCGCTGATCGTCAATTGCCGATATCGGTGTCAGCCGATCGCATCGGCATCCCGCTTATATGTTGGCCTGGTGTCTTGATAACGATCCCGTCGATCGTTTTAGCGCCAATCGCTTTGTCTTCTCACCTATATATATATATATAATAATAATATATATATATATATGTATGTATATAAGTCCTTCCTCTAACCTGATTGCCCTCCGGTTGTCGATCCAACTTAATTGGAGATCAACATTCGGAGGTTCCACTACGCCTTTCTTATGTCCACCTCCATGAATCCTCTGATTTTGGTTTTGCTTTTAAAGCTTAAAACGTATTTTAAAAACAAAATCCTCATTTTCTTACGAAACACATCATTTTTCTTTTCATCTTTCATAAATTTGTAAAAAAAATATACTTCATCTCACTTTCTATCCACGGATGACATTTGACCCGCGCTCCTCATCTGGACGTTACAATCTTCTATTGATTTTAACTTAATTAATAAATTTTTGTATTGTTGCGTGCTGTTCGAGCTAAGTAGTTGAACTGAAACGTCTCCTATTCATATCATTGCATTCCAGCTCACTACCAGCGTATGGTGATGTCGTTCTCTTCCCGTTGCCAAAACAGCGCCCATCATTTGGTCCTGACACCCAGAATCATGTAAAAAACACCGAGGACCAATCTTCATGGCCTACAAACATGTCACGCCAAGTTTGGAACCCGGGCTAGTGCTATAGCCTAGGAAATTCTGGCAGAGGCCTGTGGTGCAGATTCATTTGAAAGTAAGAAGAAGAAAAAGGGCTCAAAACAGATATTGCGCTCATATGGCAGTGAAAAGTGGGTTGTCTAAAGTGTACGTTTTAATTTTTTAATTCACACTTGTTTGATAAGTGAATGTGATTTCTCTATCAGGTTCTAATCACCCACTGATACATATATATAGATCATTTCACAAATAAAAATACAACTTTAATGATTATTATATTTTCAATGACTTGACATGAGCATTCCTTAAATCAATTACAGGTTTGGTTTGGGATTCTTAGTGAGGAAAGAGATAGGTTATTCACTTACAGGTTGAACACAATTGAGTAAAGCAATTTTAATGCATCTATATTCATCAGATTGATGCAAGAAGGCATTGGATTTTTTAGCAGACTGCTTTCCCCATGAAAATATTGTGTGCATGAATTTTATTTTTTATTGCATGTCTGAATTTTTTGTTCTAAATTGTGAATTAACTTCCATAGAGTAGTAGAGTAGGTTTGTGTCTTATGATTTAAAAAAAACCTTATGAGAAGTTGCAAATCAACAGGCTGAGGCTAGAGTATGCCTTGGAAGGAAACTCTAATTTCATTGAATGAAAGGATCGCATGGAGGAGATATTCGATGAAAATGGATTAGTAGAATACATCAAGAGAAATGTTACAAAACCAGCAGAATTTGATGCCCAAAACCTTTCTGAGTGGAAGAAAATTATAGCCAAGTTGTGGAAAATAATATTGGAGGGAGTACGAAACCACATTATCAACAATATCCATGGGAAAGAAAATACTTATGCAATGTGGTAGGCATTGATATCTGTTCTAGACTAGTAGTGACCACAAAAATTTGGTGCTCAAGGATAAACTTTGAAACATCAAGATGTAGAACAATGACTTTATCCTACAATATCTAAGGAGGTTCACACAAGTTTCTCATGAGCTTGTATGGAGTTGGTGTTATTGTTTCAAAGGATGACTTGGTAAGCATAGCCCTTCTGGGTGTTCCGAAGAGTTGGCATAAATATTGAGATTAAGTGAACGAGAGCGAGAAACTACTGAATTGGGAACAATTATGGTACAATTTGGCACAGGAGGAAATAAGGAAGAATATGAGAGATGGGACCTCATCCAAGGGCAAGGATGAAGAAAAATTTGCAGTTGGGTGGAAAGGGAAAGAAGGGAAAATGGAAGAAATCTCAAACGAAACCAGAATCCATCCAAGGAGGAAAGAAGAAATATTTGTCAAAAATTAAATGCTTCCATTGTCATGAATACGAGCACTATTCCATGAAGTGCCCACAGAAAAATGCAAGCAAGAAGACCTTAGTAGGAGTAGTGGGTGAAGCCTTGGTTTCACAATTCAATCTTGACTTTACCCTTATTGCATGCATTTCCAACATAGTGATGGGGAGTGTGTGGTACTTGGACTTAGGTGCAATGGTCCACATGACAGGGTGTAGATATTGTTTTGGTGACCTTGAGGCGAAATATCTCCAGATGCACATCAAAATAGGGGATGATGGATGGTAAAACATGACCGGTATTGGTATAGTCACCTTTCAGAGGGAGTCAGGCTCCCCTCTCAGGCTTAGGGATGTCATGTTTGTTCTAGGCCTAAAGAAAAATATCATCTCTGTTGTAGTTTTTGAAGACTGTGATTATGACGTGATCTTCAACAAAGGAAAAACATTTCGGAGGCACTTAGCCATGGGACAGGTAAAGAATATTGAGGTTTTTGTGAAGAATCTATATAAGTTAGATGTGGAAACTTGTGTTGCATTAAGCACTATGGAAGAGAAAGTGAAAGGCCGCGATATAGGTGAAGTTTAGCACATAAGACTTAGCCATTTGCATCATGGAACCTTGAATATTGTACAAGAAATAGCCACTAGCCTCCCTAAAGGAGCACTTGAGAAACAAGATGTATGCAAAGGATGTACCTTAGGGAAGTACATAAAAGGATCCACTTTGATGTTTGTGGACCATTCTCGATATCCTCCTCTGTTAGACACAAATATTTTGTCCTTTTTTACTGATGACTTCTCACATAAGGGTTGGATCTCTTCATGCAGAAGAAAGATGAGACATTCTCCAAGTTCATAGAATTCAAGGCACTGGGTGAGAAATAAACCAACAAGAAAGTGAAGGATCTCAGGAGAAAAAATGGAGGTGAGTATGTGTTGAATGAATTTAAAAATTTATGTCTGAAAGAAGGCATTCGATGAGAGTTGATAACACCCCACAATTGACATCAGAATGGGGTGGTTGAGAGAAAGAACCATAGCATTTTGGGAGCAACGAGGGTGATGTTGCACAACCAAGTCCTACTTCTACATTTGTAGGTTGAGGCATGCAATACAATAGTCTGTTTGAAGAACCAATGTCCTCAATGGATTCTTGGCATCATTACAACAAAGGAGGCTTTCTCGGGAAGAAAGGTAGATGTGTTGCACTGCAAAAATTTTGGAGCCTCAGTTTACTACGATGTCTCCAAAGAATCAAGGAAAAAGATTTAGTCGACCGTAGAATTGGGGGTATTTGTGGGTTACATGGAAACTCCCCACAACTAACATGTGTACTTTCCATCACTCATAATGATAGTTGTGTGAAGGGATGTAAATTTTGATGGCGAGAAAGCCATGTGATGCTCTCTTGAGAGGGTGGTTTAGATCCCAACAAAATATGAGATTTGAGCTCCAAAAGAGGAACCTCAGGAAGTTGTAGAGAAACCACAAATTGTGGAGCAGAGAGTGAAGACATTCACTAAAGAAAAACCTCTAGAGAAGGTAGAAAAAGAACTAAGGAAGTTGATAGACTTGTGCAAGATGCGAGGGGGAATGTGGGATATCCTTCAAATTTACATAAGTAAAGGAGGTAACCTGAGAGGTACAATGACTACATGGCTTGTATGACTGAGCTTATAGATATTGATCCATCCTATTTTCAGGAAGAAATAGAAAAAACTGTATGGGTTGATGCAATGGTGGAGGATTACGAATCCATTGCAAATAATATTCTTTGGGGAAAGGTCCCAAGACCAACATATAAATCAATAGTGGGTTTGAGATGGATCTTCAAGGTGAAGGAGGCAACAAATAGAAGCATAGAGAAGTGTAAGGCCAAATTTGTGGTGATGGGGTATTGTCAAGTTGAGGGAATTGACTGTGAGGAGACCTTTTCTCTTGTAGCAAGGTACGCGTCCATTAGATCAATTCTTCGTATGGCTACGTAAATGGGGTTGAATATCCACCACATGGGTGTTAAAAGAACATTTCTCAATGGGGTTAATAAGGAGGAGGTGTACATAGAATAAAAAAAAGGTTTTGAGACACTTGATCAAGAGTCTCATCTATGCAAACTGAAGTGAGCATTGTACCATCTCAAACAATCACCTTGCGCTTGGCACACCAAGATAAATAGTTATATCATCGCTTTGGGATTCACCATAAGTGAAGTGGATGTAAACCTCATCACATCTATATAGAAGGTAAATTACTTATTATTGTCTTATATGTTGATAATCTTATTTTAACTACTGATGAGCAGTTGATCATATATTGCAAGGAGGACCTTGCAAAGGAATTTGAAATGAAGGACATGGGTCTCTTGCACTACTTTCTTAGGTTGGAAGTATAACAAGGTGATGGGGAATTGTTTGTTGTGCAACTTCACAGATGCAGATTGGGAATGAAGTCCATCAGATCGAAAGAGTACATAAAGTGGAATTTTCAGGGTTGTGTTACAGTTGTGTCTTGGTACGACATGAAGCAATGATTTTTGATGCTCAACTAGACATAAGCATAATACATGGCTGCAAGTCAAGAAACACGTGAGGTGATATGGATGAGAAATATCCTTGTTGATTTGGTCGGATGATGGATCCAATTTTGATAATCGAAGTTGCATCAATCTATATGATAATATTGAATTTCACGATTGATCCAAGAATATAGATATCTAGTATCACCATTTACAAGATTGTGTCTAGAGGCAGATGATGTTGCTACAGTCCATTCTGACAAAGGATCAAGATGTTGATGTTTTGACAAAAGCTTTGTCAACAAGGAAGTTTGAGTTCCATAGGTTCAAGATAGGGGTGGTTGATAATCCATTGATTGCAGAGAGGGAGTGCCAAAAAATACAGCAAGAAATTCTCAATTTGATTTTTCCTTGACTAAATTGAGAAGATTTGAATTTCTACATCAACAGACAGCTTGGATGCAATTAACTTGTGTGACATGGCTTGTGTCACCCAAATTACTCAGTAAATTCGAGTTGGAGGAGTTATATTTCAGTTAAGTATGTATGTTTTCTAATTTTTAGCAATCAAAGTCAGTTATCTCAAGTTGCTTTGAGTTAAACTAGTGGAAGGCAAATTGTGTAGTGGGACTTTAGTCAAACTCATTGATCATCTAGCTCACTGATAAATCAACCCAAAATAGCTAGTGCATGGAGAATTCGAGTTCCCCAACTGTTGTGGAGATTTCAAGACAGTGTAACATAAATTTTAGACTAGTCTTGAATGTACGGTGTTGCAGGCAGTTAGATAATTAACCTTCGGAATTGCACAATCCATTTTGTAAAAATCCCTAAATAATAGGGGCCTAATTTCTCAAGGAATTGTGCAAGGAAATATGTGCTGAAGTAGAGGTAGAAATTTTCTAAGTCTGGGTCAGAGCTTCTTAGTGATCAGAGAGAAAGGTTTTTCACTTGCAGGTTGTGCTCAGTTGAGCAAAGAAATTGTAATACATTTCTACTCATCATATTACAATTGCAGGTTTTTGAACTCAGGTGTTGGTTGTTACACATTTAAAATCTACCCCTTTTCCCATTTGATCATTGTTTTCATACTGATGTTTTATATTTTAGATCATTTGATTAAAATTTATCAGTCTATTTAAATGTATTCATGATTTTTTAGGCATATTTTGATGTAAATGAAGATTATATATCTTCAAGAAATACCTTTCCTAGAGTGGACAATGAGATAGTGCAAAAAGTTATATGTTGACAAATTATCTATTCGTAGTTTTTGGCTTATTATCTTCAATTTATTGGTTATATCATTGTTTCCACTTCTTGCATCTAAAATTAATATTTAGTTTGTATCAGGTGTCATCTCCAATACTGCATCTTACCTTCGGCTCTAGGCCCTTAGGTATTATTGTACTTAATTTACTTTGTATTTGGAGAAATGTATCATATATGGCTAAAATAAGGGTTTTATGAACACAAGACTTGATATGGGATGTTTTGTCGGTTGGCACACTCAAAATTATTTGTCTTTTTCAATGAGAAGGTTCTTCAATCTGCACAGGGGGTGACTAAAATGCATGTTTTAGTCTTTGTTCATGTTGGAGTGCACCAAATATGTCATAGGGATAAAACTACATGCATATTAGGCTTATTAAAGAAGAAGACTTCACAACTTTTTTATGAGTTAATTCTTTTTGTGGGTAATATGTTGCAGGAAAAATGCACAGGGGAGAGTTACTTTGTATCATGTCATTTAAGGGTTACCACAGGGCTACATTATTTCATGTCTTCTATTAATCCTTAGTTATATCTCAAATAATTATATATTCTAACAAGGGGAATTCGTCGTAAACATGGTCGGCTTTGTGGCAACGTCGACATCTAAACGATATCCCTTCATATTCCAATATTTGGTTGCACACATATCCTAGGTAGTGGAGTATCAAATTTGCCACTAATGCATCCTTGGTGTCGAGATGAACAAGGACCTTGGCATAAGACATTTCCCCCATCTCCAAGCATGATTTGGGGAAGTCAAGGTAAGTCCTGAGGTCATCCCCTATACATCGAAATACATCTTCCTTCCAATGTTGAAGGGGGAGGCTCGGGAGCCTGAACCATACTGTCCCTACAATTAGTTGTTCTCACTCAGGGTCAAAGAGGGTATTCCACCTTTTCAAACACATAAGCGACATTTCTATGTTCCAGTAATGTGAGAGAACCCAGTTAGCATGTCCCATTTCTACGTCCCCCTTTGGCCCCGTTGGCTTCTCCTTAAGTCACAACATTGTGCTACTAGGAAGTGACTTTTTATTCTTAAAGTGAGTTATGTCACCTATCCTCACTTTTTTATTTATAAATAATTGTAGAAGGCGAAAATTGGGCAAAATCGAATATTCCAATTAGCCATGGCTAACTAGGAATATTATAGTCTCCCCCAACAAAATGTTACTTTTCCTCAAGCAACTGAAGTGACAGATGCTACAAGATCTTCTCACTCTCCCAAGTGGTATCCTCATCCGGAAATTCTTCCACCTCACCAAGACTTCCCGGATCATCCTACTCCAAAGTTGCCTCTCCCTAGTATCAATGATAGCCTCTGGTTGCAATAGAAAATACCCCTCATCATCCATAGGCGGTAGCTCATCTATTATTATCAGCTATTGCCCTAATGCCTTTTTCAGGCATGATACATGGAAAACCTTATGAATCTTTCTACCTTGGTCTAGCTCCAACTCATATGCAACCTGTCCAACCCTGCATATCACCCTGTACAACCCATAAAAGCAAGGCTTAAGCTTCTCAGCTCCCTTCTGCTTTAGTGATGACTATCGTTATGGTTGTAACCATAGGTAGACCATGTCCCCTACCTCGAACTGTCTCTCCACCCAACCCCTGTCGGCATACAGCTTCTGCTGGTTCTGTGTTGTAGCCATGTTATCCTTGAGAGCTCGGAGAATATCCTGACTCCCTTGGATCCATATCTTGGATCTGGGAGACTTGCTATCACCAAACATCATGTCAGCAAAAGATAAAGGATGATACCCATATAAAGCATAGAATGGTGACATACCAATGGACATGTGATGTGAAGTATTGTAGGAGTACTCCCCTAGATGCAGCCACTTTAGCCATGCTCGCTACTGCCCACTGACATAGTTATGAAAGTAGCCCTCCAGCCACTTGTTAACTATCTCTGTCTACTCATCTATTTGTGGGTGATAACTATCTCTGTCAACTCCGTCCCCACCAACCATAAAAGCTCCTACCAAAACCTGCCCATGAAACGGTTATCCCTGTCACTGACGATGGTCTTAGGAAGACCGTGTAGCCTGAAGATCTCTCTGAAGAATAGCTTGGCCACCTGTGCTGTTGTATAGTGTGTGGATATAGGAAAAAAATGTGTACTTTGTAAGTCGATCAATGATGAAAAAGATACAATCCTTGCCCTGTACCATGGGCAACCCTATGATGAAGTCCATTGAAATACTCTCCCATGTCCCCTCCGAAATGGGAAGAGGTTGCAATAATCCTGTGGGATGGCTCATCTCTCCCTTGTTCCTCTGGCAAACATCACACTCCCGAATGTGCTGGAGTACATCCACCTTGAGGTGCTCCCATGAGATCCTCTCTCTAGTGGCCCTATAGGTTTTGGTAAACCCCTGATCTCTTGCAAAAGGTGAATCATGTGATGCCTGGAGTATCTTCTTCTTGAGCTGAGACCCCTCAGTCAAGAAGATCTGGTCCCTGTAATAGATGATCTCATCGACCACCTTGTACCTGTCATTTGCCACCTGCCCATCCAGAACCTCACATGCAATCATTTCCTTGGAGTACTCTACTATGAGTCGAGCCGTCCAATCTATATCCAAGCTCATAGTAGACAACGTGGCTGGTCTACATGAAAGGGCATTTGCCACCGCGTTGTTCTTACCCTTGACATACTCAATGTTAAAGTCATATGCTTGGATCTTACTGATCCACTCCTGCTACCTCTCCTATAGCTGCTTCTACTCCAAAAAGAACTTGAGGCGATTGTGATTATTCCTCACCCTATATTCGATGCACATCCTCAATGTACCATCCTTCTTCTTCACCAACACCATAGAAGAAGCAAAAAGACTCATGCTCGATCAAATGTGCCAAAGAGCCAGCAACTCTTGGATAGCCCACTCAATCTCATCTCAATAGGCCTTGGGGTGCCTATAGGGCGTGGTGATCACTGCCTGGATGCCCTCCTCAAGCTCTATAGTGGGCTCAAACCCCCAGTCTAGTGACTTTCCTAGCGGAATCTCCCCAAACACTATGGCATACCAGTCAAGGGTGGACTATATCTCTAGATGTACCATCCACCCTGTAGTCCCTGCCTCTGATGCACGCAACTCTACTACCCACTCTATGTCTCCCTATTGGAAGACTGCCTCCATCTGATGAGCCAAAACAATCTGAGGCAGATATGTGTGTTGTCCCCGTATCTTCTCATGCCTCCCTATCCTCTCATCATCCCACTCCATCTCCAGGGTCTTCCAATCTATCGTGACCTTCCCTAGAGTGATGAGACACTGAACACCTAGTATCATGTTGGTGTCTGGAATATCGACCACAAAAAATTGGTCAGTCAATATGTAGGTGCCCATTATCACTGATAGCTTTGGAACATAATGAGCATACATCATAGTCTGATCTCCTGGGACCAAAACTGAAAACCCATCAAAGCTCTCTATCTGTATACCTCTCCGCTCAACCATCTATGCATCGATGAAGTTGTGGGTGGTCCCACTGTCAACCAAAACTAATACGTGCTAGCCACGTATTGTCCCTCGTATGTGTAGCGTTAGATACTTGGGAACTCCTCACAATGCTACAAGGGCCCCTCCAATGGGTGAAAAAGATGCACCACCTGCTATTGGTGGTGGAGGTGGCATAGGTCCTTGTATGGCATGCTATCTCCTACCTCCACATCCTCCTCATCATCCTCTTCTCCACTACTCTTGGAGAAGACGTCAATAAAATGTGCTCTGCCAGCAGCACATCTATGTCCTAGTGCCCATGGTTCCTGACAGGTGAAGCACAACTGCTTCTTCTTTAGCTCCCTCCTAGCATCGTCGTCAGGTTGTACTCATCCTGGACTCCCCTTTTGAGGAGGAATCCTCACATCCTTCCCCTTAGACTGGAAAATCTGTCTCTGGGGGTAAGGTATCCAGGTCCTGGGTAAGACATCCTGTAAGTCCCGGGTCCTGCTGATAGCATCCTAGAGTGTGGTTGGTTTAGTGGATTGGACTAAACGCCAAAGTGGCTTTGCTAACCCCTCAACATACATATAGACCCCCTGTGCCATGGATAAGTCCGGCACCACCATAGAGACCCTCAAGAAATCTGTAATGTAGGTCTCTGGGCTCCCTTTCTGTTTGAGCCTTGTTAGCTCAAAAAAATACTGCTCTAGATCCCTCCAATCAAATCGCTCCATCAGTCTCCTAGTAAACCCAACATATGTCGTCAATGTGGAGTGCACTAGTGTAACCATCCCATGAAACCGCCAATCCTGGGCCTCACCATCCAAATGCAATGTTTCCACCTTGATGGCCTTTGTCTCCAACATCTGGTTAAGCTGGAAATAAATGTCCAGCTTCTCCACCCAAGACTTTGTCGAACTGTTTGATGAACCATCAAACGTAGGCAAATGGAATATACTCACTGCACGATGGGTGTCACCATCATGGTAATGCAAGTACCATCCGTGATGGTCGCAGGGTCTACTATCCCGCTAGAGCTGAATAAAATCTCTGAATGAGAGGGCTTCCCTAAACTCTTGCCCATAGGCATGGTACTCTGCAAAATAATTGCCCATATGTCCAGGCTCTGCCTGTTGTGGGGCTACAGCCCCTGTGTCTGCTCCTAATAAAGTGGGCATAGTAGAGCGTGTAGGGGCATGTGAGGCCACCTGCTGCGTAGTATCATGCTACTTTGGAAAGTGATGGGATACACCCGATCCCTCACCAATCTGAAAAGCTCATGGGCTCTCACGTTGTCTAGCTTCTACTACCGTAAATCTCTACCCCATCGCCTCAATTTGCCTCGAAAGATCCTACATTGATTTCAGGAGCATATCCACAAATCTCTTTCCATCCTCATCTGCCATCTAGTCTACGTACACTACCAGCTCTCTCTTCTTCTGTGTCCACCACAGGAACACAGTCTCCCTCCCCGTAGGTATTCTCCAACCTACGTCCAGTGTCTCTGTACCTCCTACCTCTATAACAAATCTAGGGTTTTTCCCCTGGTGTCATAGATTGCTAGCTCCACAGGCTGAGCCAGATTTATGCTCTGATACCACTATAATATCCCTAACCTATAATATTCCTCAAACCATAGCAAAAACTCCAACCAAATATGTGTGAATGATATAATAACCGAGAAGTCATAAAATAATAGTGGAACAACATATAATAATGTAAACCGGAAATATAAACAGATACAGAAGAGATGTGGTGAGAAATGCGAAGCCATTTTATTATATTGAGCAATAAATGAGTACAAGAGGTGATTAGACAGATGGCACCTCGACTTGCACAAGGCAAGTGAAGAAATACTCTCAGAATGACAAGAATGGCCTCTTTGCATGTATGTTGTTGTTGTGCTCTTGCTGCTGCTAGAAAACAAATGATGATTTGGGGCTGCTCCCCTCCTTCGAAAATGCTGAAACTCTATATTTTGGATCTACTCAAGAAATCCAGAAAACCCAAAAAGCTTTCCTAGAATGGCCTCACGCTGATCTATGTCCCAGCTACTGGAAAATTGTCATGTTGCTGCTGCTGGAAATCAAATGACGATTTGGGTCTACTGACCTCCTCAGAAAAGGCTAAAACTCTGGAATCATACTCTACTCAAGAAACCCAAAAAAAACCAGAAAGCTTTTCTGAAATGACCGACCCCCAAAAATCACCCCCTTGGGGTTCTGCATAGTTCCTCAAAGACGCTGATGAAACTGCTGCTGAAATGCTGATGAAACTGCTGCTAAAATTTTGATGAAACTGTTGTTGAAATGCTGATGATATTACTGTTGGAATGCCAATGGAAATACTTTTCCCGAGCAGGCACTTAAAGTCCCCTTGGGCTAAGGGTGAGATCTACGAACGGAGACACTCAATGCACTAAACAGTGTTGCAAACTAGTTAAACAACCAGCGTGCTCTAAGTCGAAATGACTATCACAAATGCTCATAACTAGAATGATCCAAAATGATGGGGCTCCTCTCTATTTTATAGCCTCTACCTCTCACAATCCCTAGGCTCACCTCCTCCTACGTGATTCTCCTCTTGCCATGTGTTCTTCCCTCCTGTGTAGTCCCTCCATGTGTCTGCGTGGGCCCCGTTTCTGCGTCCCTCTTTGGCCCCCTTGGCTCTTCCTTAAGTCACAATGTTGTGCTACTAGGAAGTGACTTTTTATTCTTAAAGTGATTTATGTCCCCTATCCTCACTTTTTTATTTATAAATAACTATAGAAGGCAAAAATTGGGCAAAATCGAATATTCCTATTGGCCATGGCTAATTAGGAATATTACACTTTGCAAAATGTATAATGTAGATTCTCTAGGTAGGTGATGTGGGAATGGAGGGTGGGGTATTGATGGGGATGAGGATTTGGGGGTTAATCCAAAATCCCTTTCCTTAAAGAAATCAATCTTGACACCTGTGAGTTATGGGCCCACAAAGCCTATCAGAAGCATATTGAGGCTATAAGCCTTTAAAACCATGGACCACAACACTATCGGGAGCTTCCAAACATGAGTTCGAGCCTTAAAACCCCACATCCACACATCTATCGGAAAACACAGGAACACAGGATTTACAAAGAAACCCCTCTTAGAGTCCATGCGTTGGACTTCAAAAACATTTAAGCCACACCTATATCTCCATTGGGTACGCAACTTTGGTTGATCCACAACACGGCTCCAATCGCCTGACTTCTGATAAACTTGATCTCCAATTCAACAGAGCTCCGATCGCCGATCATATCATATCGGCCATCGGCATTCTATTACACCATCTTCTAGTCTCCTGCCTTCGTGATATGTGATTAGATTGGGACCATCGATGTTCATTCCTATCCGACAGTCCACATTTAATCAGATGATCATTTTCGTTAACCCCTAAGGCTTAAGGCTGTCGTCCCTTTGTAAAACAATCCAACAATGTGATATAACTTACTCAGCTCCTCTGCCACTTGATCCAGGCCGTTGATCTAATAGATCTAATGTATCCTGTGCATCGTTTCTCCAGCCTCCTCTAGGACTTGATCTCTTTCGGTTTCGCGGGTTTCTATGTTAAAACACGAATCTTCCATAATCTGGAAACACATGACATAACAATTTTAGATCGTCGTCGATCCATATAGTGGTCGATGGTCAAACACATGCATGTAATCGGGATTTAAACCATCAGTGCACATATACACATGATAAACACATAAACGTACAATCAACACTGAACAGACACATATATTATATATAGAAACAAAGCACAGTTACAATTCTAAGGCATTTCAGCCTTAGCATCAGTTCTCTCTTCGACTACATCTTGTCTAATTACTACCCTATGTCTCCTCTCTACTACCTTGAACACATAGGTTCAACACAAATATATATGGAAGAATTGTTGGATCAGATCACAAAAGGATCCGATCAATCCTCTAGCCAAAAGCCCGAAAGCTCTCATATGCATACATGGATATAACACATGGCAGACTACATTTTATAAAGTCTTCAAGACTTATCCATTTCATCCTTTAAATCTGTTTTAAAACAGATTTTTCCCTGTTTTGCTCCACTGGTCCACATATGCTTTCTTTTTCCACTTTGGATTCCTCCCTTTTAGTAAGGGTGTTGGATGCTCTTGCATCAGGGATGAATCTATTACCCTCATAGATAATCTGAAACTTATGACTATGCTAATGTCAGGAGAACATTCCTTTAAGAAATTATGGATTGGAAATATGACAAGTAAGTTAGGCTATATGACTCTTGTATTGTGGATTATAGGGATAATAAAAAGAAAACATGAATAGAAAGAGACGATATTTGTGATAAATGTCATGTAAGAGGGAACTTATTAAATGTCGTATATTGTTATGCAACCAACTCACAAAATAGACTTAAGAGATAGATAAATGACTTAAAAAGTAGCCTATTTGAGGGGGGAACCTCCTTTACATTACACAAATGAACAATTCTTGGATGATACAAATGACACAACCTCCTTTCTATATATAGGAGTCTAAGGGGTCATAATATAATTAGAGCTAACATAAAAATAATAATGTAAGAGCACAACAATAACAATAACGGGCTACAATGACAATAATAATAAGGGAATACACTAGTATTATAGGGAACTAACAATAACAATAACGGGCTACAATGACAATAATAATAAGGGAATACACTAGTATTATAGGGACCTAAAAATAGTATACATCTAAGGAGGTGTATTATATCTATATATATATATAATAATTATATAATATATAATATATAATATATAATATATATATATATATATTATTATATATATATATTTATTTATATAATATATATATAGATAGAGAGAGAGGAGAGAGAGAGAGAGAGAGAGAGAGAGATGTGAATTGAGTAGGAAATAAATAAAAATTGCCTGTTGTATTGGAATGAGGATCGTGACCAGGACTCGAAGGATACACTGTGAAATCAATGGCTTCAATTATTGGATCAAATGTGGTATTATATTTTCTCTCTTTAATTACTCAACCAAAATGCACTACATGTCTTTTCTGTCCATAGGAAAAACAAAGATGGGGACATAATCATCATAAAGCCTAATTGAAAATACTAAACTAAAATGTAGTAATTAATTTTAAAGTTATTGAACAATGTCATTGTATAAAAATATCCCCTTCTTCCTTTAATCCGAGTCTTTCAAAATGCAAGAAAAATTTGGTGGAGACATCATCTCGAAAAAATGAGAAACTCTAAGAAATTAGTAAAAAATCAACAAAACTTTTCATGCATAAACTAAGGCTTGAAAACCTTGGTAAACATCGTATAATTCAATGACCTAGAAACTTTTTAAGGTGTCTAGAAATTCAAGAAAAATAAAAGAGTTTTGCAACGCTGAATTTCATGAATAGTTGATGTTGGGATGCAAATTTTCAAATTTTGTACTTTAGTATCTGATTTGGTTTCATAAATACAATTATTTTCCAAAAGGTGCATGGATATTTTCAAATGGGATTTCCAAAGAGAAGGAAAAAATCCTTCATAAATTTCTCATGGAGTGTACTTTCCACCTTTTCTTTCCTAAATGTTTTGAATCCATGAGTTTATGAGAGACAAAAAGGGTTTTCTTGAGAAAGTAACAAACCAGAGTAATCACCATATTTATTTTAGAGATATTAATTCTCATCTCACTTTAGAAATGAACTTCCAGACTTATTTTAGGTCATGTCCTTCATTCCCAGCTTCACTTAATTGCCTTCTTTATTAGCTTCAATGAGTGGATGTTGAAGAGTATGAAGAGAACCCTAGCCAAAATTCTGTAGAAACATTTTCTATTAGGGATGTCAATGGAAGTGCATTGTAATATATGGTCCACTATGATGTTTGGGAGAATCACATGTGAAATCTAATAATTTTATAGATTGTGATAGTTGAATTATAACACTTATGCTCAAGAGCTTAATTAAATATGGGTGTTAACGTAAACCTTTCTAGATTCCTTTTAAGTGACATATTCATCATTTCTAGTTGTAAAACATATATATTTTCATGCACTCACTTATTTTATAATTACTAGTGGTAATACACAAAGAGTTTACTTGATGTTGTAAGTATGTTTTATTTTTTGTTATCATTGTTTCTATTTCTAACTATTTCTTTATGTTTGTGTGTTTGCGTGGATATCTTTGAAAAATACTAGTCATGATCTACTTATTTTGGGTGTCCACTTTTTGGCTTATGCCATTAGCTATGTTGATTCCTTCTTATTATAATTAAATTTTATGGATTTCTCTTCCTTGTGGCTGAATGTTGTCTACACAGATTGTTATACTTGGCTTGGATGCTACTGGTAAGACAACTATATTATATAAGCTACATATTGGAGATGTTTTCGCTATTGTGCCAATTATTGGTGAGTTGATTCATTCAAAATAAATTTCTTTCAAGTCATAACAATAAAAAGGAGCACTATATACCTTGAAATGTTTTCTATTTGTCATTTACTAGTCATTTTTTTCCTCTTTCTTTCTTCCTATGGTCATGATCCTATTGCACCATGACCTCCTGCTAATGTTGAAATTTGATGTCTCACTGTGCATGTGAAGAAAATTGAAAAATGGGCATGATGGTGAACAAGTTTGAAAATTGGCTGAGTGCCTCAAGATATGCTTTAATGTGTAGAAGAAATATTATAATTAATATCGACTTTCAACTACTCCTAGTGAATACGAGTGTTAGTTTAGTTTGAATTATGGGTGATTCGAGTTTCATCATCTAGAATGTGTTTCATTTCTGGTGCAAAGGGGTGTGTGTGTATTGCAACATGTCCTCTTACAAATATTGAATATTTTTAGTTCAGTTTAATGATTGGTGATTCAAGCTTTATCATGTATCATGTGTTTAATTTCTAGCACAAAGGGGTTTGTGTGTATTGCACACACACACACACACACACACACACATATTGCAGCATGGTCTCCTACAAATGTTGGCTTACCCTACATGTAAATAAAATTGGAAAATGGGCATGATCGGAAAAATATTATAATGCACTTCTTTGTCAGGGAAAAGGTATTTATGGACATCATTTTTGTGTGTGCACAGATGAGACATGCAACTTGGAAAATTGGTTGTCAACAACATAGCAGAGGCTAGTGTTGAAAACATCAACATTGGCCAAATATCAGTGAGGGAATGGAAATGTTCATAATTATTGCTCATGTAATGGCTTTAAAAGACACTATGAAAATTTTTGGGTTGTTCTAACTTTCTCTGCCTACTTTTCTTGTTCATTTTTCCTTCTAAAATTCATATTTTTCCTAAAATTGACTTTCCTATGTTGGTTCCAATTATATTAGAACCATATATTATTCTAATTTGATTTTGTGTTGAATATTCTTGTTTAGATTTGCAGCTGATTGATTGGGAAAGAGGTGGTATTTGATATCAAATTCACTAATGCCATGAGGATAGATAGTTATTGGTGGTCCCCATGTAACTCTAGGCTATTTCAAGAACAAAGAGAAACCTGATGAGCCCTACAAGGTTATTGAACACCAGGGTATAACTTATTTGAAAATTTACACTCTTACATTGTTTTGTTTTAGAGAAGGTGGACAAGAGAGAAATGTGATGATTATATATTGCTGACATAAGTAGATTTCATCCTCATGGTTGCCTTGAGATTATTGAATATAAAAAGGATTTAGTTAAGTTTCAACATGAGTAATATGTCTCTTCGGCAAGGTATTGATGGTTCTTACTAAAATATTTCAACTTTGTAAGTCATCCAATATTTTTCAGCTACCAGATCCCAAAATGTTTCCTTTGTGTAGGTGAAAGAAACTCTGGTAGTATGCCATTATTTGGACAATATCATGTTACATGTCGATCCATTCCACAATTACTATGTGGCTCTTGTTTTTCCATCTCATCAAGACCTTGAAAGTTGGGCTGAAAAAGAAGTTGAATTCATTGACAATGCCTTAGCAAGACAATGATAATGTTTTGAAGTGATGAAACAATATTTCATGTGTAAATTATAGTCCAACCATATTGAGTTGGAAAATCATATTGTAATACCTAACGTTTCATATAATATGATTTATGTGGTTCAAATTATTGAGTTTTTCTTGATATTATTTAGTATTGTAATTAACATTTTTAACATTATTTTTTCATGTTAGATGAACATGCACATTGTATGTCATTTTTTTATATAGTTTCAAAATCATACTAATTAATTTATGTTGATTAATAATGTACATAAAAAATCAATCTAAAACTTTTAAATTAGTAGTTTATATTGATTTATGATGAACACAAATAAAATCAATATACAATGATTAAATTAGTTGTTTATAATGATTATGAATGACAGTAAATGAAATGAATATAAACTACTACATCAATTGCTTATATAATGTATATGAACCTATCAAAAAACAATAAATGATTAATGTAAATGATAAATTTTTTATTACAAATGACGATTAAATTTTGCATACATAATATTATTAGTAGCTAATTTATAGCATCTTATAACATAGCTGAAATTTAGACATATTTATTTCGTCATTAATTAGTTTCAAACGATGACTAAAATTTGTATATATATGACTATTAGTAACTAATTTATAGTATCTTATAACATAACCAACATTTTTATGATATTTCTTTGGTTATTATTTGGTTTTCTTTGGTGATCATGTAGTAGTATATTTTGTTGTGTATTTGGTCATTAATTGTGGCAATTAATAACTAAATCAATGACTAAGTTAATGACCAAATTTATGACTAAAAATACTATTAGACGATAAAATTGAGACAACCAATTATTGATTAAGCTAAAATTACTAAAAGTTGGTCGTGTTATAACATACTCTAAATTAGCCACTATTTGTCACCGACTTAAAAATGATCATTTATATACAAATTTAGTCATTCTTTTAGTAACTAATTATCCATTTTGTACTAGTGCAACATGGGTCTAGTCAGTGGCATTTATTTCTAATTTCATGCTCCAAAACAAGCATTAAAGAGTAGAATACATCCCTCATAATGTTTTCTTTGTCAACCTATTATGTTACCACTTTGATGTTGACGAGGATACACCATTAATATCTGGAAAATGAACACCAAGAGCTCCAATGATACCATGTGGCATAGATCCAAATCAATCTTTCTTTATTCGAAAAGGATTCATTGAGTACTACATTCTCATACCACCTCTTCTGTGTGGGAATTGTCCACGTATAGCTCTAAGGCCAACATACCTCTTCTCCTTAACTTTTGTTAGGCATCCATTGATGGTAATTGGTGATGCCGCTATAGCACTTTGAACTCGACCTTATGAGTCGAATTCTATGAAACGATAACACAAGCCTTGTTTCCTATTGCTTCTAACTTGGACTCCATCGGGCTTAATAGACCAAAACTTCTTGAAGTTTTATTTGCATTGGTAACTGGTACTACTCGAAGGAATTTTCTTAATATCAAGCAATTTCCCATTAGCTTTTCCTTCACACCAATTGTGAAATTACTTTGCCTCCGTAAGCTTGCTAACAATTTGCTTCCTTTGTTAATGATGATAAAGAGAGATATAAAAACTTATTAAGAGTGAGAGAACCAATTGATAGATTCCATGATGATGGTGATGAAAATAAGTGCTTTCCTGTGATGAGTTTTGATATTAATCTTTTGCTAGTGAGAGATGGAAAATACAGAAAATTAGTTTCTTGATTCATTTAGCTGACTAAAACCTAAAATAGTTCATCTTAAGTCAGAGACCTAGAATTATTAAAAGGGATGGTGATGCTCTATGATATAGTTGTCATGTTTGGTGATTGTAGGAAAGCCAAGTAATGCCACATGGAGCCATTTCCACTTGAGCTATGATTTGTATTATGTACTTTAGGTTTTTCTTCTTGGGATCAGATAGGAACTTCAATAGCTCGTTGCTACTCATTCTGGACGCTTTCATGAACCTACAAGTTTGGAGCTTCCTTTGTTTCCACTAGTCCTTCTGCATGGTCTAACTACACATCTACTTCTTCAACTAGAGGTTGTTTATTCAACTCATGAACAAGTTGATCAACAAAATGTAGTTCTTGTGGAGGTGTTGGGTTTGTAGCTAGCTCAATAGAAAGAAGGCCATTTCAATATTCCATAAATGAATATGTTATCTATCTCTAGTTATGGAGGCTTGTACATGTACTTGAACACACAATTTAAAACAAAGTATCCCTTGTTCAAAGTAGGAAAGAATAAATCTTGTGTGAAATTATCTTTTGGGTCATCTTTTCTATTCAACAAACCATGGGAGCTAAAAATTATATCCTACCCTCTGTAAGAAAAATCACCCTCTTTATGGAGCTTCCCCAAAACTGAGAGAACTGTATTAAACCAAATATGATTATGTTGCTTTGAAAGCCTGTGTAGAGAATGTTACCTACTGCAACTAGTAAGAACATATGGATAAGTGGAGGATGAGAATTTACGGTTAAAGAGTCAAGGAGAAAGGTATTTGTACATCATAGTGAATCTCATATCCTATGGGAAGAAATGAGAGGGTTCATCATTGGGAGTACGACTTGCACATAAATGATCATTGTTGAGGGCGATTAGAATGTGAAGATCGTATTTCATAGGAAGCTTTCTCATAAGGGAAACTATTGTCAACTATGACTCTACATACTTGAGCAAAAAACAAATATTTTGGTTCCTCCGATGTCTTTGGACTAGAATGCCTATGTACCTAATTCAATTTCCTTTCAAATATGAATTGTGCATCAATCTAGTGAACCCATTAGAAATAAAGATACATGTCCCTTTGGGCATAAAGTTAGGGAATCTTGAATCAGGTCATTGATTCCTGAGAGATAGGCCACATCTTCTTGATCTACATAAATGAAATCTGTCAAAAACACCATTAGAAATAAAAAGAAAAAAATGCATAGAACCCCCTTATTACTTTCCATCATGGGATTTAACTTGAGATGTACCAATGGTGTTGAATCCCTTAAAAATAGGGAATATTACTTGATTTTCAACATTAAAATAGGGTAACCATGAGGGGGAGATAAAAGGGAACAACAAAACTCCATTTGTCATGGATTCATAACTTATCTCTGATACTATTGGTTTAGATCTTAGAGGGCCAATATTGCCTATATTTGGTCATGGAGATGGAAAAGAGAAACCATATAATAGTTAAAATAAAGAAACACTTTATTAAATAAGAGAAATTGTTACAACTACATTGTGTGCATCACTATATCCTTTTACAAAGTGGACCCATTATTTATAGCCTTCTCGAGTTATAATACCAGGGGGAAATACCATGGGTAAATACCATTGGTAAATACCATGGGTGTATTCCACTTTCTGTTTGGATCATAAAAGAATGGGAACATTTATTTGTAATGTTAATTATAAGGTTTTCCCCATCTCTAGTTAACTTTCCATGTTTGATCATGAACATTTGCAGTTTTTACAATGTTATTCTAACCGTCCCCTACCACAGGTGGGAAATCGAGGGCATCGTTGCCTTCAAAAACCAGTGTATGAAATTATTGGCACCTTTTTTTGGAGAATTTTGGTATGAATCCCTCAACACAAAGTCTTTTCATCCCTAAACCTAGACAATGTGAAGTTCAGCTCCAAGTTCAAGCTATGTTTATAAATCATAGTTTGGTTGATGGGAGAACTAAGTCTTGTGCTAAAAAGTGTTCGATCAGCACTGGAACCAAAGGAAGACAATGTTTTATCTTATTGTTGTGGAATCCTTTGGACCTAGGCAATAATCAAAATAGAGGTTCTTGTTCTATGTGTTTCTTGAAGGAAGTTTATTGGTTGGAAATTGCACCAAGAAACCAACTCAACCACTTTAGGTCCAAGTTGGCCCTTGAACTAGAGGGATCTCCCTCAACTATTACGAGACTTTAATGTTATTCATTGTCACTGAAAACAACCTATGAAGCAAAATGGCCATATCTAGGGTTTCTTGGATGGGTGGATGCTAATGAGTCGCAAACCCCTGCTTAATTGAATAAAACCTACCTATAGAGACCTAATTAAAGTGTTTACATTCAACCATGAAAAAGTAATATACATTGAAATATGTTGATAGAGAAATGAAGGAGGAATTAACGAATTAAATATCCTCCCTGAATATCCAATTATATAACAAGAGCATAAGTGTATAGAAGGATATCTGTAGTGAAACATTAATACATATAAGAATTGGTATAGAAGGAAACAATTTAATGATGTAGAGTAATAAAATAAAACACATTTTTCAATCACTTAAATCAATAAAGAACATAGTTTGTACTAGGATGTCAGGGAGGTTGACACTTAACTTATCCATTCCCAGATATCTATACAAACTCAAATGTATGCTGAAAAAAGATAATGAACACTATAAGCACTAACATGTAAACAATGCCTGTCATTAACTAAATCCAGAAGCATTTTATTAAACTCTGAAGTTACAGGCTTTACAAAAAATACAAGTGCTTATGGCCCCAAAATCCAACCAACTCTTATTACAAATGAAACAATATATATATAAACTACAATCCTCTAACCGTCAAAATCTTCAACAATAAAAATATGACAATATACCAAAAAATAAAAAGGATTTCTCGTTTATTTGAAAGAGATATGAAACTAATAGAAATGAGCCTTTGACTACAAATCCCCCTCTTTCAAATATGAATATGTGTGAACTTTTCCTGAAAATTTGTCCACCTCCCATTAAATGAGGAAAACTTTGTCATCTATCTTTACCAAATGTCCTTTTGTTCTAGTTTGGAGGAGTGTATTTTTCTCCTCTCAACTAATCTCTTCATGTTAACGAGAAAGAACTTAATTAAGAAAATGTAAGTTTTATGTTATACTATAAGAAAATTAGCTTAATCATTTCTATATCAATTTGAAATGGTTAACATATTTGTAAATATTTGAACTCGAAACCATATTTATTAGAATTTTTTTGGCAATGCCTCAGAGGCCCCAAAACCTCCTATCATGATAACTTGATTTCCATCATGCACCCTGTTCCCATCATAAAGGCATATCATCATCATATAACCAATGAAAATCAAGATGAAGGCACTTTGAGCCAATCATAAGAAAATATGAGCAAGTACTTAGAAAAAAATACCACTTTCATTTTTATGGCTTATATATTCTTGTCAAAAAATCCTTCTTTCTCTTCAGAATTAACAATTACTCCATAAATAAATAAATGTTCATATATTTCAAGTTTTCAACCCCTTACTGATTGCCAGCTAGAATGGCCTGCAACTAATGTTTCCCTATTGGATCCTACTAGCTAACACTCCAATAACAAATTTTAATGTTATTGTCACAAGAGCATAGAAGATCCCGCCAATTATTTGAGTAGAAATCTAGTGATATGACCGAGGTCGAAATTTCCAGTTAATGCACAAAATGAGTAGATAGGACTTTTAGCATCCCATACTTCAACACTCATATCAAAGAATGTTGTAACCAAAAGAGTAGAATTTGAGCTAAACCTAACATTTGTAATCATATGAGAATGTTCATAAAGAGTTCTTTTCATTCTTAATGTGTCCATATTCCAAATAATAATCTTTTTAACATGTCCAACACTTGCTAGCAACTTTCCATCTAGAAAATGGCAACAAATTACCTTACTAGTGCTTCTACGAAGGTAGGTGAATGGATTAAAAGAAAAACCATTTGAGATATTCATGTTGTGCTCAATAGGACTATGATTTATTGTGTCAAAGAGACCATCGTTGTAGGAACATCTTGTGACAAAAATCACACAACATTACAATCTTCACTAAAATATTCAATAGTTACCATTTTATTTCAATGGGGTGCAACACCTATCCCCTCTAAACCATGCATCATTAAATTCTTCGACATGTTACTATTATGGTGTAACATGCCAACAATGGACATTCAATCACCTAGTGTGTTAGATGATGGGGTTGATGGTGCATGATAAGTTGCCTGCATCAGAGAACCTACATGTTCTTAACTATCACTTCCTATTGGATGGCCCTCCTTTCCATTCATTACACTTCTTAACAAATCCCTAAGCCTTGGAGGATCCATGTCCACATGATTAAGATATCAATATAAAGTTAAGATCTCTTGTGTTTATTTTTGAGTGTGCATGAAGCTGTCATTTTTTTTGTTGAGCTAAAAGCTAAAATTGATGAAGCTGATGAGGTGACTGCACAAAATATTTTTAGCCTTGTTGTACTAAACTTGGTCAAAGTTGATCTATAGCTAATGCCCAACCTTTAAGGGGTAAGGTACCAACCCCTTGATTCATTCCCTATCACCAATTTGATTATTAAGGAATATTAATTAAAATATAAAAAATTTAAAACCTTCATGCCAACCAAAGTATCCCTACTCGTCATTTTTGGACTTAAGAACCTCACAACTTCCCTTTTGATTTGGGGGGAAATCATGGGCTTGATTGTGCCATAATCCTAATGTATTTCAGCTTGATTTTGGTGCAAACTTATAATAACATATCCTCTTCTTTTACATGATTGAAAATAAAAGCATCACCATAATATAATCACTCTTCGGAGAGGTTATAAATTGGAGTGAAATTTGAGGGGGGTCTAGGTGGTATCTAGTTTTGACGAGGGGGGCCTTGCTATCCTTCTGGAGCTGCCATGTTGCCAAGGTTGTTTCAATAAACAAGAAATTAAGAACCCTCCTGGGTTAAACTTCAGATCGAAAATGGGTAACACAATTCACCTGTGCCTACCACATCTTCAAAGGTTGATGCCCACCATGGATCTTAATTAAGTGTTTGCAGAGTTGGAAAATTGAATCTATAGCTTGCACAATTTTTTGTTTGTTCATTGTCATGGGATTTATCCCACATTAATGAAAAAAATATGTCTTGTTTGTCTTTATATACGCCAATGTTTACATGGCAGACCTGACGTGTAGTACACTTATGTTGTCCTTCTTTCTTTTCTTGGTGCTTGATATTTTGGGCTTTGTCTTGCCTTTGGCTTGTGATTTGTGATAAACTAGTTGACTTGGCCATTGAAATAGACTTGGAGGTTGGGCGTTTATCCAATATGTTTGATAAAAATTAATATGACAATGCAAAATAAACCATTACAAGCCTAAAAATTCTACTAGTAAAGAAATCGGAAATTTTTTAAACTTTTACTTTTTTGTAACATTTCCTTTGACAAGAATATGTTACAACAATTTCCACTCAATATTCTCATAAGAAACACTTTCGACATTGGATAAGAAAGGAGGATAACTTAGAGGTATGGTGGTAGTGTAGATAATAGATACACCACCATTGGACCTATCAAACTCTTGTGAGTTTACTGCTCCCTAGTATATCCTTCCATCTCAACTCTCATCTTTTTAGTTTCTAGTCCTTTCTCCAACAGACTCTTCTGTGTAACCTCCATGTCATGTGTTTATCTTTCGTCGACCTTTGGGTCTCTACCGTATACGAGCTTTAAAACTCTTGAGGGCACCATGCCTTAGTAGCATATGTGTAGACACTAAGGTGAAGGAGGAAATGGACCTTAAGGAAGAACATGTGCCCAAGTTGAAGAAGATGAAGCTACATCCATATACAATCTTTCTACTCCCTCTAAAATTCAGGTTGAAATTTGTCACTTAGAGACCCTAACCTCTGTTAGGTGTCAATTTTTTTTTTTTTCTCACATTATTGATGAGTTTTCCCAATGGGTTCCCAACCTTGGTCACACCAAGGGAAGACATAAAAATACCTCAATTCTATCACCTTGCATTGGAAGCTCAAAAAATTATTGGGTACAGACCTTAGAGAAATGTAAGAGGAACAATATAACATATTTGCTTCCCTAGAGGAGATCAAACACACTTCGCAGTACTAAAATTCATATTTGGAGAGTGGATGTCAAAATGGATCACTTGTAGAGAAGCCTTCAATGTTAGAAAAAACCAATAGCTCCTTTAGCTTCTAGTGCCAAAGATATTTCCCTTGTCACATCTTCGAATTCATGATTTTTATGATGTATTCTTGTAGTCTCTACATATGCTTTTATGTGACAGATAGATTTTTTTACTTTCAACAATTGATGTATTTTTGTTAGACATTATCACTCATAGGTAGTGAACACATATGGCTTCCCTTGTGGAAAATTGAGATTGCCTATGGTTGTTTTGGTTAAACTTTGAAAATCTAGCTGATATATGAGTTTTTTACTTGAGGAAATACAAAATAAATTAAAACAAAAAAAAAAAACCAGTCTTTTGATTATTGTCTTTGGTATTGATGACTAAATGGATGATTGTTATAATGATCATTCAATATTAAATTTTTTTCCTTAATATGTTTTTTTATTATAAATTATATCTCAACTATTTAACAAATGAATTATGATATTGTAATAGTTTGCTTTTAAAATTTAGTTTGCTACTTTTAGTTGTGGTAAAGAAAACTTCCATGGAAGTAAAAAAAGAAAAAGATTTAGTAAATTTTTGTTATTTGATATAAGTAATATCAAATCTCATCATTATGGCAAATAAATTCCTGAAACTTATCTTTTGGTAGTTGTAATAATTCAAGTTTTTTATTGATCTCTTTTGTGTTACTAGTTGTTTAGAATTAGAACAGAATTAGAACATTGTATGTTATATAAGTAAATGTGAATGACATCAAAACACTTACCTTATGAGACATCTCACATTTGTAAATATAAAAAATAAATAAAATTAACTAAATTATAATTTTATTTTAAATTAGTTTAATTAACTATAAAAATAATTAATATATAAGTTAAACATAAATTCATTTAAAAAACATGTAACGATATTTTAGAAGCCCTACTCTAAAGTATATATGTCAAGAAGAATAATTAACATCATTAATTTCCTAATATTTAAATATATCCCATTAAACAATACATAAGCTAGCAAAAAAAATTCAAGAAAGAAAGAAAGAAAGGTAAAAATTAAAATATTCATTATAGATGTATAAGAACTCATAAAGACAAGGTTATTTAATAAATTGTTAGCCTCACTTTCATAATAAAACAATTATAAATAAATCAATCAAATCTTGAGAATTAGCAGTTAGTTCCTCAAACTAGGGAGTTTAGGTAGGATGAGAGATTCTCTCCAACTAGTTCTCCTAGATTATTGTGTTGTTGAGATATTTTATCAACCATAGTGTCCAAGATAGATGTACTATCTTGAGACCAACTTCCTCATGTATTTATTTGCACTATTATCATTCTTTGTACATTGGATTGATTAATAATGAGAATGTGAGGAATGTTGTAAGGCTGAGGCCTTTTCTACCATGTCTGGTTTCTATATTTCAAGGTGTTTATTTTATTGAGTTTATTTTATGTGTGTTAGTTTCCCTCATATGGTATCGAAGTTGCAGTGAGATTAAAATTCTTTATTTCTAGCATCTAGTTGTGCTTGAAGTTCTGTTATGCACGCATATTAAAAGCAGCTGCAACTAAAATTGTAGTGATGGTTGTTCTTGATTATGTATGTATTCTTTGGCATAGCTGTGAAAAATAGTGGAGGTCCAATGGAGGATTTAATTTGTAGATTGCCTAGTCAACCAAAAGTAAATTTCAAACAATATGTTGGATACATCACAGTCGATGAGCACGTTGATCGCACGTTGTTTTATTATTTTGCTGAAGCAGAGAAATGAAAGAGATCTAAGAAGGTCATTTCTGGTGTAGTGAGAATCAAGGTGCTGCTGAAAAGTGGCCCTGATATTTCCTGAAATATGAGATTGACGTGGGTAAAGCAGTAGAAGCATTGGAGCCTATGTTGCTTAGTAGAGATGTTAGTCGAAGGATTCAATCTCAAAACCTATTGATGAGAGGAGATCCAGATCACATAATTAACATTAGTAGGGGAAGCACCTTTCAGTGCTTATAGGCCGATTAGTTTTTGGAGGAGACCATAGGGCATTGATGACCATATGAAGAAAAAAGCTAAATATCTGCGTACATCAAGGAGGGAGATGTCAATGCTCTATTTCCTTTAGTGAGAATTTTGGTTTCCTTTGTCTTGTATTTGAGTGTGTGTGCCTATTTAGGATCTTGTTGTGCATGATTTTGGAAAGAAGTTTCCCGTCATTGAGAATGTTTGCACAGGAAGGATATCAACACACTTTGGATTGAAGGGGGGCCTGCTACCAAAAGGGGCATCATCACATGAGATTGTTGTTGCCCAAATCATAGAAATGCCTCTGTGTTGGTCTTGCTAGTAATGATCGGGTGATTCAATCTATGAATTGAGACACTAGATCTACTAAATACATCATCGCACCCAACCTTGTAGACTGTGAAGTGGAGAAGAGCACGCAAACCTAGCTCACTTAGAGCTAGACACACTGCTCTTGTAACATGCAATTGAACCTCTAAGCCCAAGTGGTTTATTGTACTCGTGCTTCTTTCATATTCACTACCATCTGGCACTATATAGAGATTAACATGCATTCATGCCTCAACAATGAGCTTAAATGCACCGTCGGCTCCTACAATTTTGTTCTTATCAGGATGCAATAACAGAGCCAATTTCTTATATTGTTTCTTCACAACATAGTCATCAGCCATAACATCATCAAGTTGAAGAATACCATACCAGTCCATTTCGCCATTAGTCTTCTGTTCCGCCACCGGTTAAGAGAAAATTATGCTTTGCCAAAACAATGCGATACCTTTGTTGTTGTTTATGAAGAATCCACGGTCCCATGGATGCCAAAGGGCCATAGATTGCATGGCTTGATCGGGGTGGTGCATGATGTCTTCTCGGGAATCATCCCCTGAATTTTCCATAATTTTTCCAAACAATTCTTTTTCGTGGTCATTCCAAGGGTGGATTTCTCTTCCCTTTGGGCAACCTTTCATATTCACAAGAACTCTTGCTACAATTCCAATGACCAGAACTCCACTCAGCAGAACAATTTCAGCAATTCCACTTCAACCAACAATTGAGACAGGCCAACTAGATTTATCTTCACTGGGAATGGGAGCAGAAGCCCCACCCTCATCATTGGATGGCATATAGACACTCAATGGTTTCGACGAGTTTTTTTTCAATTTGGGTGGCCTTCAATCAAGGATTTTTGGATGATTCTTTTGCAATCTGCAGAACCCAATGAACTCTCAATGATTATATGACCAACCAAATCACAATTTTGTTCTGTTCACTACAAAATTGACAGAGGAGATTGACCATCTTTGCGGGCTTCGAACTCTTGCCAATGTTTCCCAGCTCTATCTACACTACCTCTATAACGCACAACTTTAAAATCCATGTTTTCTATTGCTATTCTTTTAATTTGATATTAGTAATGAAATTTTATTGTGATACCAACTTGAGCATGGATCCCACTATATGCTAATAGCACCCTTCAGGTATCAAAGAAATTGTGATGAGAAATAACAAAGCTTTGTCTCTCCCACCTTCACCTCGAGCAGTTCAACCCACCCTGTGGTTGTACTCCCTTGGATCATCAGGAGGATCATACTGGATAATCCAATCCACTGCTGGGATGTCAAGTCCTCAAGCTGTAACATCAGTACAAAGCAATACACCTGTCTCAACTTTATAAAAATCAAAGTAAGTGGTTGTTCGTTTTTGTTGCTTTTACTTGCCATGAATATCAAGGCATGGCATGTCAATGTAGTTTAGAAGCTTATTGTGGAATTTTAGTGCGCCAAGACTCTAGCTAATAAGAGTAAAGTGGGGATAAGTGAGAATTTATTTGAAGTGGAATTTTGGGCATATTTTATATTTGGAGTGATAAGGTGAAAGTATTTTTGAACTTTGGGGTGATAAGGTGTGACTTATAAATCTTTGGAGTGATAAGGTTGTAACTTGTGGTTTGAAAAGTTACTTTTATTTTTGAAGGCAATTTGCTTCCAAAGTTTACAAATGTGACATTCTCATTGAGAAGTTTCCACGACAAAGTTGTGACATTGAAGAATGATGTATTCTAGTAATTAATAAAATCATAATTTTTGTGGTGCTTTTGTCCTAGATCCGCTTGAAATTGAATAAGGGGATCTTAGGTAAACCGTGTGTAATGAATGTGTGTGCATGACTTGTGTTAATATGATCAAAATGCTCTATTTGTATTATGCTTAAACAAGTACATGCACATAAGCAAGCTTAAATATAAGAACACTTAGTCAAGCTCCTGTAATCAAGCTTAAAGCACACAAGCACACAACATCACATCATAACCTTGATAAGATGATATTCCAAGCAAGCACATTTCACATCATGCAATCAAAGCAATCAAGTTAAGGACACTAAAAAATCAAGCATTTCAAGCGAAGACGACATCAACGTCATCAACACTTTTATATCACTTGCAGATAAAGATTTTTTAATTGAATTGTATGGGTGCATTCTCAGTTGTAACTGACACCCTAATTTGAATTGTTAAGGTGAATGCATTAAGTTAAGTAAGTCTTCAACTGAGTCATCAATATTGAACTTTTCATTTGTCTCTTGGGTGCATTTTTGACAGTGTTCGACACCCTTTCTTTTTTAAAATCGGCACATTCAATGAGTACATTAAAGAAAGAACAAAGTGTCAATGAAGCATTCAAGAAAAAGCGATCGTCATCAAGCGAGCATGAAATCAAGAGTTCAAGAAACCAAGTTATACAACTCCAATAAGTATTAAAAGTAGGCAAATGTGAGTTCCAACAAGTTCACATGGCGAAAAGAATTCACTTATTAAATATTCTTAACAATTTGATCCTCTCAACTGCTGAAGACATGGTACAAATTAGCAAATCAACTCTTGTTGATATTTCAATGAATCTACAACAACCACATGAAATGATTGAGTTCCTTCAACTAGAGTCGCACCTACAGAAAAAAAAGTTGCTAGAGAAGAGTGATGCTTCCAAGTCTTTGAACAATACAAATATAGTTGATGATTCCAAGTCATTGATCCAACCAACTTCAAGTGTCAAAGTGGTCACTGATCTAGTTCAACTTTCTTCCAAACCAATCATCAAACCATGGGAAGAAATTCAAAGTAAAAAAAATTGACGAGGCTTAGGATATGTCAAAGATGATGCCAAATTGCATATCCCAGATTATTCAAAGCCCATTAAGTTTGTTAGTGCATGGTTTCTTGCACAAATCACATTAGCTAGTTCTGAGAAAATTGAAGACAACTAGAAATACACACAAACTGAAGTTGCGGTCAAACCAAAATGCCTTCATTATCAAAGAACCAGTCATCTCGAAGATTAGTGTTTTGATCTCTATCCTTGTCACCATTGTGGAAAGTAAAATCATTCATTAGCAAAATGTAGAAAACAACAACAATCAACCAGATTAAAGATCAATTATTCATGGATTGATCCCTAGGAATCGTCATCCACGGTCAAACGATTATATCAGTTTTACGATCGAATTCACTCACACATATTGCAACCAACAGTAAAAATGAAGATGGTACTCTCATGCAGTTGAACAGACGAGTACATGAGTGAAACACTCCAACACCTGAAGGGGGGAGTTCAGAAATAATTTGAAGAAGATTGTCTCTCCTTTCTGTTGACAAAGGGGGGGAAATGTCAATGAAATTGACAGTGGTTATGAGACTAAAAGTCTCGACAACATCAGCAAAGTAACCAATGGACATTTTCATCAGTGAGTGAGCATCAAGAAATTTTCCAGTGGGAGTTCGACAATAAATTCAACCGTGAGCAGTTTTCACACACAAAAAAGGAAACAGTGAGTTGTTTTTCAACATCATCAGCTAGTGGGTGTTCTCAATATTTTTTCAGTGGACACAGGATGCTGATTTCATGCAAAGGACAGTTGGATCCTTTCATAGCTTGGCACATGATGAAGCTTTCAAGCGACATTCAGAGATGAATCAGACATGCAGTTGACTCATGGTCTCTTCATATTGCAGTTTATTCAGCATCTAGCTTTGGCAGTTTTTTAGGCAAATGTTCTTTGAGGATCAACTTGAGAACTTGGAAGAGGGTTCCTTGTTCTTATTTTCGATTTATCATTGAGGGAGGGGAATGTTAGCCTCACTCTCATAATAAAACAATTATAAATCCAAAATTATAATTAAATAAATCAAATCTTGAGAATTAGGAGTTAGTTCCTCAAACTAGGGAGTTTAGTTAGGATGCGAGATTCTCTCCAACTAGTTCTCCTAGATTAGTGTGTTGTTGAGATATTTTCTCAACCATAGTGTCCAAGATAGACATACTATCTTGAGACCAACTTCCTCATGTATTTATTTGTACTATTATCATTCTTTGTACATTGGATTGATTAATCATGAGAATGTGAGGAATGATGTAAGACTGATGCCTTTTCTGCCATGTCTTATTTCTATATTTCTGAGTGTTTATTTTATTGAGTTTATTTTATGTGTGTTAGTTTCCTTCACGAGTTTTCCTAATTCCAAAAAAATAACAATTCATAACTTCAAAATAAAAAAGAGTTAAAGTGTACGATGTAGATGTAAAACACATACCTAAAATGTCGAGTATTAAAACACTAATGTGTGTAGGGATTGAGGTATATTTCATTGTTGGAAAATTAATACTTTTCCATTTCATTAATCCCATATTGTTCAAAGGCGTTTTGCATAATCATATATGTAGAAATCCCTCCTAGATACAAAATCATGCTAGCATAGCCAAAGATGCATAAATATTCCTGGTAAATTCATGCTCTATTAAAGATATCAAATTAATGTATTTGCACATGAGCCAATTCATATTTTTAATATCATTATTATTTCTTGTAATTAAAATAGATTGTATTTTTAGAAATATTTTTTAAACTAATTACATTGATAATAGACTTATTTATTTTGAAATAAAGTTTTAAAATTTTAATTTCATTATCAATAAGTATTAAATAAATTATAAATATTTAATATAGCAAAAAAATTTAAAATATTATTAATAATAATAAAAAATCAAAAATTAAAACTAAATCTCCACACGCACATAATACATTTTAAAATAAATTATAATTTATTTCTTTTAATAAATTTAAATTATAAAAAGGTTCCTATAAAATTATTTTAATGTTTTCCTAACCATTTAACTACTAATCTTATTAAGCTCTACGCCCTCGGGGTTGCAGTGACTATAATATTAATTTCTGATTAATATCTACACCCAAGGGGCTGCAGAGACTATAATATTAGTTTCTCGAGTGCCTATTAATTCAATACATAAACCAAAGAAACCCTTCCCATTTTAACCAAAGTTTTTTTATATTCAAAAAGTAATAAATTCAAATTTGTTAGTGAAACTTATTAGTCCCTGCCTCCGACATACCATAGACTATATTGTTCGATCGAACGCTTGACCAATTATTAATTCATCAGTTGACTATAAATTTGCAGTGCTTAACCAAAGTTTATTGCTAACAATTTTGCGTTATGAAAATTTTAACCAAACTTCTGAATTTAGCCTCTTATTGCACGCTTCATGTGCCCCAATGTTGTTTTTAGCGAGCGAAGACGATTGTATCCTATGTTTTTTAACTGATGGTTGGGTCAAGTTCTTTTAGTTAAAGTTTTTGAAACGAAGGTTGAAGCAAAGTTTTCAAAAGCTATTTTATCCTAAGTTTTTAATCTGAAGGTTGGGGCAAGTTATTTTTTTTAAATTTTTTGAAACAAAGGTCAAAGCAAAGTTTTGAAAGTTGTTGAGACAACATCGCATAAATCCATCGAACTAATAAGCTTACACTTGTCACTGTTGGCTGCCAAGATTGTTTACAGCTGCCAGCTTCATTTGACCACCCTCTTATGCCCTCTTCCCCTCTTCATTGCATTGCAAACATGTTGTTCTTCCGCTTTTCATTCCATTGCATGTTAGCTTCTGCTCGGGTTTGTTCAAGCTACTAGGATGAAATTTCATTGAAATGATCTATGTTCTAGACACGTTTATTGAAATGATCTTTGTTCCTTTATTAGGCGATGTAGTATTTTGCTTTGAATGTGATATTTGAGATATATTTATGCCTTGTTCTAAGATATTCCTTTACTTGCAGACAGCGAAGAAGAACATGTTGCAAACCCTATTCAAGCATAAATATAATGCCGCAACTTCAACGTGAATTTACCAAAAGCTTACTCAAAAACTCAATGGAAAATGCATCGAGTTCATTCTTTAATTTCTTGTGCTTTAAATGCATCCATTTTATGTACTTTAACAGTGTGTGTGCTTTAACTGTGTCTATTTATTGCATATGATATTATTGATATTGAACAGGAAGATCTTACTCAAAAAATCAATAGAATATGCATCTATTTTTTTCTTTAATTTATGTGCTTTAAATGCAGCCATTTCATTTTCTAATTTCCTCACCTTTAAATGAATCCATATTTTGTGGTTTAACTGTGTTTATTTATTGCAGACGATATAAATGTATTGAACAGAAAGAGGAGAAGGCTCAAGAGGTAACAATTCATCTACCATTTCTTATGCAATAATATTTTAAAGATGTTAATATGTTTTATAATAATATTGAATTTGAAAGAGATTGATATATGAGAGGTCAATTCTGGTAAATTTCCCATGCAGGGAATTCGTCTATGATGTTGAAAGTGTATGACTGTAACTCAGGTTTTATTGATGAAATTCTATATTAGAAAAAAATCTTTACCTTACATTTCATAGAGGTAAGAGAGAAGTTCCTTCATGAATAACACTCTGCTTTCTTTGATAGTGTACACACCAATTGGAATAAGATCCATAAATTTCACATTAGAGAGCCATATCCATAAGAGCTTGTTGAGATCCCTTCACTACTTCCTTCTTGCCAAGTAACCTTTACCAGGAACAGAACAAGCATAGACATGCGAAAAACTGACACAAAGACAAACACAAAGTAATGAAAATTTGAGGCAATCGTAATTATAAATAGGGTTTGATTCACAGTACCTAGCCAATAAATGCAAGAGCTTACAGAAACTACCGTTGAGCATTATATGATTCTTTGCCTTAGCTGTTGCTTCCACTATGGGATAAACTACTTACTTTTTTATCGAAGAAGTGCTTGTCCTCGTGGGTAAATCTTTGCGACTGGATTCTGAGTGTTCTACAAAATCGTGTTGCAACAGAATAGGTGATTGATTTTGTAGATCAAGCATAATTGAATCAGCGAATACCAGAGTAGGAAAGTATTACCAAATCTAGTATAAAAAACCAGCTGAAATAGGCACGTAGGTTACATGATATGGACACCAAGGTAGGTTGCATGCTATGGATGGCAGGTAGTGTGCACACGTGGTGCATGCATGCCAAGCATGCTACCCAAAATGCTCTTTCACTTTTTTGTCCAAGATACTCTTTTACCTTTTTAATATTTTATTTCAATTATTAACATTTAATATTTTATTTTATTTCAATTATTAGGAATTAAAATTTTATTTAAATAAATAAGTAAATATATGAAAAGATGTAAATCTACATTAATTTATCTAAGTTTACTCTATATGCAAGATACAAAAATTATGGCCGACTTCAAAAATGTATTCACAGGTCAGTTTTATTGCAACCCAAACTCTTTCTCTTTTCATTTAAAGTTTCTTGTTTCGGCCATAGGCTGGGCTAACCAATAATGGAAGAAAAGAAACTATGGACTTCATATTTTTACTTCTTCATTATCCAACTAGAAGCAATATTTTGATACAATTTCTTGTTAAAGGTTAACTAATTCTTCCACTAGTAGTGTGCATAAATTCGATTCTCAAGTTCTAGTTGTCAAAACCATTTTCATTTGCTAAAGTTCATGAGTACCAATTGTCATTAAGTCCGTGAGGGAAGCTACCTAAGTGTATAAGGAAATTGCCATATATTTCTAATTCATGGTGTTTTTCTCTATTTTTGAGACAAGCAGGATTTTTTCCAACCTTGTGAGATTTTATTTGTCAAAGTTTACTGTAGCTACAAGTGGGCTAAGGATTTATTTACAGAGGCATTCAAATCCTTGGTTTCAAAAGATAAAGATAAAGATATTTGGGATGCCAAAAAAATTTGGCAGAGATAGGCAAATGGTAAAGAAATTCTGGATTTGAAAAGAAGTTTAAACTATCAAAAGAAAAATTGGCATTCGACAATGGCAAAACATATCTTGAGTTTGAGTTTCATTCCAGATTATTCGGCAAGGATCAATAAGTGGTAGGGTATTTTTTTATTTTTATTTTTTAAAGAGTAAAATCAGTCTTATCTACATAGGCATTTGAACATCTAGATAGGAATTCTTGCTTCAAAGGGAAATATGTGGAAATCAAAACCCAAATTTCAAGAGTCTAGATTAAGCCTTTGATTTTTGTCAATTTAAGTTTCGAAGGTTAGCTCCAGTTTTAAAACGGATTTGCAGGAGATTTCAATCACCATTTTTCAGGCCCAGAACAAAACAAACAACATTCTAGGATTTGAAAATACTTTTTCAAAAATTGATTTTATTTAGATCTATTAATTGATTTTGATCCTTAGAAGGTAGCGACAACTTGAAAATATATTTTCTATGAAAATTATCAACTTTAATAAGTAGGAATTGACTATTTTAAAAAAAAAAGAGAGAGAGAGAGCAGGTAAATAGATTTTGAGGAAACAATGGAATAGATTTAGATTTCCAAGAAACAAATCAACAATGAATTAATTTCTAGACTTTAAGGTAGAACATTTGAAGTATCCTTGGATAAAACTTCAAATGATTTGGAATCACCAGCAGAATCAACACATGTTGAAGAATCAGAGAATTGTCCTCATGTTTTGGAGGCGATGGTGATGAAACGTGGATGAATTTTCTATCGAAGGATAAGAGGCTCCATAGGAGGTGAAAGTAGCAAATGCATGCCATCGGGTTGCTACAGAGATAGTTACTCAAGATCTATGTGTAATCTTTGCAGCTCCCAAATGGAAAATCAACGAAATATCAAAGTGCATTTTCTTTGTGTTGTCCAAACTACATCCATATTGCAGTTTGGGTTATCGCATGTGAGACCAGTTTTAGCGTAGTGGGCCCAAAGAGTTTGACAAGTGGTAAAATTGTCAGTCCACGATGTAAAACTTGGTGATTTATTTCTACTTTGTATGTGACATCTCTGCTGCATTACATGTGTCTTTTGCAAAAGTAAAACTCTGAATCATTACAGGTTTTGTAAAGGGTCCAAGAGATGTTGCAGGTTTTATAGAATGCATTCAAAATGCTCCCTTCAAAGCTATTTGCTTATCAAACATTCAATTTAGTGTTAACTAGAAGCCTTTCTAGAACTGTTCATTCATGGGAGGATTCTCACAGACACTGTACCTTAACCATGTACACATCTTCAACCTCAAATGCCATTTTCTTATCAAACATTTAGTTCAATGTTATCTCAAAGCCATTCAGGAACTATTCATTCATGGGAGGATTCTCAAAGTCAGTGTATCATGAACCATGTACATAGCTTCAACCTCAAATGACACATGACTAGCTCGTATGGTATTTTTCTTATGTTGGCAACACAAGTAAGGACATTTATAATAAAGTCATTTAATAATCTCATTGTATTAAGGAATCCCGTTATTTATGCATTTTTCAATTGTATTAAGGAATCCCATTATTTATGCTTTTTGCAAATTGTACATGTTGTATGCAAGTTTTTTGGTAGTTGATTTCATTATATCATGGAATTTTGAAGCATTTTGATATATCAATTTATCTGTGTATGGTAGACAAGTAAAGTTGTGAATTCAGCATGCCCATGTTCATTTGGGCAATGTTTGCACCAGAGTTCATGTACTTTTAAAAACACATATAATTGTTCAAGAGACCTAATTCCATGTGGTAGAATTCTCATGATTTCAAACCTAGGTTTTACTTTGGATCTCATTAGATCTAATTGTTTTATGTGAATCTAGCATGTCCATGTTCATTTGGGCAATGTTTGCACCATAGTTCATGTACTTTTAAAAACATAGATAATTGTTCCAAAGAACTAATTCCATCATAAATGTTTATGTGCTTATTTCCCTGCATAGAATTTGAAGGCACATCCACACTTCGCTGCCATGATTCTCACATCTCTGACCTGTCAAAACTTACTAAGAACTGATTCTTTCCACAGTTACTCCTATAGGTATGATGAGAAACAACAATAGAGGATATCTTCAGCATTATTACTCTAATAAGAAGAAAACACAACCTCCCGCCGTAGAGAATACATTGAGGAAAATAGTAGCTCCAATTCCACCTCTTGGTGGGGAAAGCAACAATAATATCAGTGGCAGCAGCAGTATCCAGGCTCCTGAGAGCAACCCACAATTAATGAGGTGCCATGTTTTTCGCAAAAACATTGGAGATTGTCATCTTGAGGACTTTTGAGAGGGAAACAGGGGCCTATGCTTAACTTAGTCGATTAGATTTCAATTATATATAATTCAATACTGATTCTACTTAATATTAGTGAGCTAATTCCTATGTATTTCTTGTGTGCTTATAACTATTGCAACCATATCGTAAGTTTCGAATTACAACATCTTCCTTCAAACTTGGATCTCCTCCAACCATATCGTAAGTTTTGAATTACCATCATCTGTGTTCAAACTTGGATCTCCTGCATGCAAATAAACAAAACATTTTTATTACTTGTCAAACCTCTAGTAAACAATTGATGACAATAATGCAAATTGGGAGCTTCTTTATCAAACACATCCCTGGCAAGGACCACTGCATGCAAATTAACAAATTCTTTATCAAGCATTCCCGGCAGGGACTACCGTTGCATGCAACTCTTATTAAATCATGACACCATTTTTCACTCCATTAATGATAATTGTGAAGACCTTATTTAGCCTATTCTCAAATTTCCCTGTTAAATATTAAAAACGCCATAACATATCATCGTATTAAATCTCCATGTTAAATTGTCCATCCTCTCATTGCTATAAATTATTTAATCGTTGAGAGACTAATAATTTACAATTTTGAATGAGTTACCAACCAAGGATAACATGTGAGCCATTTCGCCCATTCCAAACTGAAATCTCATCGATACAATTAGCATATCCGATTTTGAAGAGGTCTTCCATTTCCGGAGTCCATGAGTCATCTAGATGAGGGTGTTCCTTCTGTCAGCATTAAATAGCATAGCTTTGCCCTTTCTAATTTATATTTAGTTTATATCTAAAAAATTATTACAGTTGTCATCTGACTATGTCATGCGTTCGATTTGTCCAGTTTTATTGGCTTAATCTGCGGTTTCATTCGATCAACATCGGTAAAAGTTATGGAATTTGAAGAATTAAAATCGATGAAATTTATACCTCCCACTGAAATACACTAAATACTGCATGACTAGGTACTTAGTCTCGCCAGTCTCCACTAAATTAACGGCCACATCTATTCAGCGTTAAATATGTAGCCTTCCATTCTCAGAAGTTGACTTGTTAATACTTTTCTTTTCTCACCAACCCCATAAGACATTAGGATGAGGGAAAATTCACTATTCAAAGGGAAAATTCACTATTCAAATTTATTATTTATATATATAATTTAAGAGTAAATATACACAATTTATTTTAAATATACTTACAATTATAAAATTTATTTATTATACATCTAAAGTAAAAAAAAAAATTAAATAAACAAATCCCCTAGCCTCCGATCTCCGACGGATTTATTTTCTTGTGCCTTGCCTCTTGTTGCTCGTTATTTAATCTCATATAACAAGGAAATACAATGAAAATGATTAGGGGATAATTAGTATATTTATGTTGTTGTGTTTGTTTATTGAGCTGGGACACTCATTTTATAGCCTAGTATGACGTGTAACCATGTCTTTTTGTCATCAAAGTTGAAATTTTGCTCATATAAACCGAAAATATATTTTTTTAAATAATAATAATATACAATATTTAAATAACTATACAAAAACATATGAAATAATATATAGGCTTCATGAAAAAATTTACGTGTGAATGAAATTGGAGATCCCACTTGACTCCTATTAGATCCATATTTAAAATTAATTCTATTGATGTTCATATCCAATAAGAAAAAAATTACTAAATTGTGAAATATAATTATATAGATAAGAATATATTTAATAATAGTTAAAATGAAATATTTAAAATAAATTGTCCATAATTGGTGATCAAAGTAATGTGAAAACTGAGAAATCCAAGGTTCAAATCTTCCATCTGTTTTACCTGGAGGAGGACAGGTCGTGAAGGGCTGTAAAACCCTTCAGTTTACTAATAGTTATATATCATGTTGGTCGCCAAATTTAAAATAAATTAATCTTAATTTATTTTTTTATTTAAATTGTTTGATATCTATAGTTTGTGTTGTTCATCTCTTTTAATTAATTAGTCCATTAATAGGGAATATGACTTTTAAAATTTTGATTTAAGTATTAATAGTTAATTAGTAGATGGATTTTTTACATTTTTATTTGATTATTAATAATTAATTGAAACATCACTATTTCGTGTTTATTTTACATAAAGAGTATTAATTAAAATTTAGTTATCTTTCCCTCGATCGGGGTGAGCTGGACGGTGGGCGAAGGATTGAAGTACAAGCGGGAGAGAATGATTTCCAATGCAAGAGAAGATCAGGTAATGATCAGTGTGCATTTGGAATTTCAATGCTAGAAGCTCTTATTTCTGAATCCAGTCGAAGCTGGAATCCACTGCATGCCACTTGGAAGAAGAAGCACCTTCGAAGAATCGACGAGTCTCGAAGTACACATGGGTATATTTTGTACTCCCAAGGATATCAATTAAAAGGCTCAAGCATAAATATTATACATGCAGAGTTGCTCAATCGGCTTCAATTTACATGGCCTTCGTTGAGACCAAACCGTTTTCCAGTTCATGGGTATTGCGGTTAAGATAAGTATGTATTTTATTTACATTTTGTTTCTTGAAAAGAAAACATACAATATCAATATTCTTGTACATACTTTATAACAAATATTATATGTGAATTTTGTGTGTTAAAAACTAAGTAGATTTGTGATTTGTTGAAATGGAAAATAAGTGAAAATGATCTAGACTTTATGGTAACACAAAACTCACACTAGCTTTCTTAGCAAAGAAAATATATTAATAAAGATTGATTTTTATATATTTTTCTTAGTAAAGAAAATATATTACTACATGTAGATAAAGATTGATATTTATATATTTTTGTTGGTAAAGAAAATATATTACCACATGTAGATAAAAATTGATTTTTTTTATATTTTTCTGGGTAAACAAAATATATCACTGCATGTAGATAAATATTGTTGTTACTACATATAAAAAAATATTTCTATTATAAATATATTTGCAACATTAAAAGATGAGTAATCTTTCTTGTCTTTATTTAACAATGTAAATTCCTGTCATGTAAGAAAAGATAGGATGCATGCTCTTTTCTTATTCAAGCTATTTTCTTGGAAGTGAATATAGATTAAAGAGGGTAACTTGTGAAATAATTTCATCGGTGGTGAAAAATAATAGAGAAAAGTTAATTAAATTATTTTCTTGGAAAGCAAGATTTCCTTTTGAAAAGTTTTAATAACTACCTTATGTGTTTATAAGACATAATTATTTGTTGAATTTAATTCCTTTGCAAGAGTTTGGAAAAGCTACATCTTTTTATGGGTAAAAAGATAAATGACATGTGTGTGTTTCAAAATGGGTATTTATAAGACATAATTATTTGTTGAAGAAGATGAGTGGTGAAAAGTTGAAAAGTTAATTAAATTATTTTCTTGGAAAGGTGAAAAATAAAAGAGAAAAGCTAATTAAATTATTTTCTTGGAAAGTGGGATTTCTTTTTGAAATGTGTAGTTTTAATAACTACCTTATGTGTTTATAAGACAATTATTTGTTGAATAAAAGATAAGCTAATTGCGTTAAAACTACCTTATGTTTTTATAAGACATAATTATTTGTTGAAGAAAATATAAGTTAATTGTGTTAATTCCTATGCAAGAGTTTGGAAAAGTTACATCCTTTTATGGTTAAAAGGATAAATGACTCATGTTGTAAATTGGACAGTTTGATTTAATTGCATGGTTTATTGCATAAAAAATTGACATTATTGTTATCTTAGTCCTTATGCCCAAAAGGAAGGTTGACTATGATACTTTTATGAAAACAAATGCATGGGAACTTTGATTATGATACTTTCTTGAAACAAAATGCATGAGAACTTGTACATACAATAGAGAAACTATGTTGGGTTCTTGAAAATAACTATGTGAAAAGAACACATATGTAGAATCATAGGAACAATAGTTCATTACATGTATGAAGATATAACTATTGTCCTAGATATTTCAAAGATAAACATGGATTTGTAGAACTATTGTGTTAGATCTTTTAAAGAGAAACATCAATTGTATGCAAAAAAGAGTAAGTATTATGGAAAGTAAAACAAGTAGTTACTTGGAATAAATGTACGAGCTTTCCTTTGTAAAATACATATATTTGCATGCAAGAAATAACAACTAACATGTTGGTTTTGATTTAGAACAATGCATGTCTTTGTGCATACAATAGATTTTGCAAAAAGATCTATATTGAAAATATGTTTTTTTTTTAAAGGGAACTATATTTGCATGCATGAAAATACTGTCTATCATGTTAGCTCCCCCTTAGAAGGGAACATCTACTGTATTGGAAATATTACTTAGTTACATGCACAAAGAAGAAGTTAAGGGGCTAGCCCTCTTCGAATTAGTTTTTTTATCTAATTACATGTATGAAAAACAATGATAAGTTTCTAGTATCCTTTAGGTGAAATAAATGGTTATATTGGTTTCCTTTGGATATGAATGTGTGCTAGTGCGAGACGGATCATAGTAATGGGGAAATTATTTTGACATGCTTGATAATTATTTGTTTATACATTCATAATGGTGTAAGAAGAAGCATGTTGGGATATTATAATTACATGTCATGTATGGACGTGAATAGACGTTGAAAAATCGCTTTCAAAAAATAATTATTGATTGATTAATACTTATCCAATCATGTTACCAAAGATTGTTGACGACATCAATGAGAGGAAAGGATGGTGATTTGTGCAAAAGATAGTTATGCATAACATGTGACAAACAAGAACTAATGGTCCATGTTGATGAGTATGCGCTGCAAGATGGTCCATTGATGGGACAATCATGCCACATGCATATAAAGAGTGGTCACTTGTGGGTAAATGGTTTCATTATCATTGTAGTAGCTTTTAGCTAGGTATGTTGTATTTTAATTGATATTTCATTGTAATATTTTATAATAATGAATAAGGGATTGCCTCCCTTATAAGCCATTGAGTGAGGGGTGAACACCCTCATGAGCATTTAATAATAAAATTAAAAGTTTGTTGGTTTTCACTCTACGGGGTTTCTAGGGTATATCGGTGTTCAATGATATGATGTTGATTCCTTATCTTATGTGATAATCATAATGTCAATTATTTGATTAATTAATCTGTTTAAGGGAATCATGAAATGGATGCAAGATTCATCACACAATTTATGTTAATATACAACAACAATGCTTGTTAATGGTTATGCAAATTACTATCTTTTATTGAAATTAATTTATGTGCTAATGAACATTCCATCTAATGGTTAATGAGGATTGTGGAATAGTGATTGGAAAATTACTTGTGAGTAATTTGTGTAAAAAAAAATTCTAACTCCCTGCATTTTCATGTGATGTTATCAAGGTATGTTACAAGTGGTATCAGAGCTAAATATTGCGACAATGATGCCTTTGGGAATTTTTAAGCAAAAAGGAAATCGAGGTATGCTACTAGTGAGAATCAACTTAGGAATGAGTCTAACAACCTACATATTGATATATGCAGTGGACTACTTTTAACATGATATGTGTGATTCATGTTTATAATTGCAAGGAGTGGTAAGTAATAAATTTTGTTGCAAAATTATGTCATAACATTTGAATCTTGATGAGGATAAAAGACAATAAACCTTTGTCACACTTATGAACAATCTTGAGAGTCACTAAGGAAAGTGACAATTAACTACCAAATTTTGCAAACATGGAAATATTAATGATACATTTAATGAACATGAAAGTTACAATGCACTACTTTTAATGAATGAATGCATGAATGTAAATAGATAATAGAATGTTTTAAAAGGACATTGGAAGAACCCCTTTAGATATTGAAACTAAACAATGAATCAAGTAGTGAGACTTGATTGTAATAACTAATTGTTTGTTAAGTTTTGTCATGGTTGCATTAAGATGGTTAGTAGTTGTGATTTTTTAGTGTTTCATGACTAACTAATAAAACTTATATGCATGAATTGAATTTGATTTAAGTTTATTACAATTCGTACACAAGTGATTATCGTAGTTACTTCATGTATCTGTCTATTAATGAAAATATGTTGTGGAAATTGGAAATGATTCAGAAAGTGAATACCTGTTAAATGATGCATATTTATGACTAACGTTGTTGATGAGATTAAGTAGTGGTAGCTTAATGGCCACAAGAAAACATGTCAAGGTAAAATCGCATTGCAACCGTAAATGAGAAAGTATAGTGCTATATGATATGCATGATTGTGTTACTTGGAAAATCAAAATGCATACACCATCTATGTTAGTTATGTTTCCTATCAATCTAGATATTATGGACCCATGTTGAGGGTTAAGTGTAAATGCATGGTGTACATGCATGTTTATTTTGTTAATGATAATGTTCATATGGTTCATTATGTAAATTGTTGTGGGAAAGAGTGCTAAAAGAGAAATTCATTATGCCAGAAGGCCTTAGGTTGATGGTGGTTTCCTGCACGGAGGGGTTGATGGCACTTTCCTGCTTGGATTTCCTCTCCCTAGAGATAAATGATCTCAGTAAGGGAAAGGAGTTGGCCAAGATGGTAAAGAGGGTAAAAATCCTGAGGAAACTCTGTTCATTTGGAACCTGTTGGAGGAGGCCCAAAATTCCTCAAAGACGTGACACTGCTAGAGGAATAGGCACAACGTTGCCAAGAGGAATCCTATATTGGACCCTATGTGGTCATTGGAATTATTGAGTTGGCTGGCCAGTGGAATTCCATACTAGACTTGGTATGGACTTTATCAAAGAACTGTCTGGATGCGAAAATGACTCGATCTGGTTGTTGAAACTAGTTCCCATAGGTTGGGAGGAGCATTCATTAGCCTATTGTGGTTCTCATATCTAAACAAATTAAGTAATCATCTATGTGTTATGTTCAAAATGAATTTTATATATAATTGTCTAAATATTTTATGTACATTTTTGACATAAAATGAGCCTAGTGCTCAGAAAGGAATTATTGGAAGTGTAATTTTTTTATTATTAATAATCTTTTGAATCTCTTAGCAAGGGCTAGGACAGTATGAACTTGGTGCATTTATTGGTCATTTCGATGATCAGAGGGCATTAGCTTCTCTATGGGTACTTTTAGAAGTATTATGTGGATGTCTTTAGAAGGAGCTAAGACAGCGTGCACATGGTGCAATGATTTATCATTTTTTTTATTAGAGTGTTGGTGTTCTCTAAGTACTTGTAAAAGTACTATGATTGAAATATCACATGACATTGCATAACTAATTAATTATTAAAAGTATTTTATTTGATTGAAAATGTTGTGACTAATGTGATTGAATCTGTTAGTCATACGTTATAGGTTACTTGCCATGGAGTGTTGATGGGTCGTCCAATCACTATTGAAGTGCTTGTGTAAAAGTGACCATGACTTGTTAGAGTAATTGGTAGGTAACGGTAAGTTGGTATAAAGATTTTGTTTTGTTGCTAAGCTATGGAAAGTAGAAATTGCTTAGTTTTGCAGTTTTAGATGCTTATGACTATAAACAACAGTATTTCTTTTGACTATTAGTATTCTTTGGAAATGGAATCCTTCATTTTGAAGAGAAAGGATCTCATTTTTCAGTTTTTTGGATTCTTTATTTTGAGTAGAGATTAAGTCCAAGTGGTAGATGAACACCAGGGATGATGTTCTCTTTAGGGGGGGCAGTATGTAACATCCCTATTTCACGTTTATTTTACGCAAAGAATAGTAATTAAAATTTAGTTATCCTTTGTTACATGACAGTTGGATTAGAATTTAGTTAGGGTTCGGTTCTTGGAAAATGTCCTTTCCTTTTACTTACCGATGGTGCATTGTTTTCTGGATTTTTTTGGATGGCAAGGAAGTTTGACCTAACACAACCATGTCCCATGCAATAAAAGTTCTGACCCACGCAGTAATTGGAACAGTGGATCAACGCCCATTTGGAATTTCAATACTAGAAGCTCTTCGTTTTGAATCCGGTTGAAGCTAGAACCCATTGCATGGCGCTTGGAAGAAGAAGCACCTTTGAAGAAGGAACGAGTCTAGAATTACACATGAGTATATTTTGTATTCCCAAGGATATCAATTAAGAGGCTTAAGAAGAAAGAATATACATGCAGATTTTCTCAATCAGCTTCAGTTTACCTAGCCTTCATTGAGACCAAACAATTTTCCACTTCATGGGTATTGCGGTTAACATAAGCATATATTTTATTTTCATTGTGTTTCTTGAAAAGAAAATATGCAATATGAATATTCTTGCACATATTTTATTACACATATTATATGTGAATATTGTGTGTTAAAAACTAAGTAGATTTGTGATTTGTTGAAATGGAAAATAAGTGAAAATGATCTGGATTTTGTGGTTACACAAAACTCACCCTAGTTTTCTTAGTAAAGAAAATATATTACTACATCTAGATAAAGATTGATTTTTATATATTTTTCTTGGCAAAGAAAGTAAATTATCACATGTAGATAAAGATTGATTTTTATATATTTTTCTTGGTAATGAAAATATATTACCACATGTAGATAAAGATTGTTTTTTATATATTTTTCTTGGTAAAGAAAATATATTACCACATGTAGATAAGGATTGTTTTTTATATATTTTTCTTGGTAAAGAAAATATATCACTACATGTAGATAAAGATTGTTATTACTATATATAGAAAAAGATCGTTATTATAAATATATTTGCAACATTAAAAGATGAGTAATCTTTCTTGTCTTTATATAATAATGGAAATGTCTTTTATGCAAGAAAATATAAAATATAGGATGCCTTCTCTTTTCCTATCCAAGTTATTTTCTTAGAAGTGAATATAGATTAAAGAGGGTAATTTATGAAATAATTTCATGGGTGGTGAAAAATAAAAGAGAAAAGTTAATTAAATTATTTCCTTGAAAAGTGGGATTTCCTTTTGAAACGTGTATTTTTAATAACCTTATGTGTTTATAAGACATAATTATTTGTTGAAGAAAATATAAGTTACTTGTGTTAATTCCTTTGCAAGAGTTCGGAAAAGTTACATCTTTTGATGGGTAAAAAGATAAATGACTCATGTGTTGTAAATTGGATAGTTTGATTTAATTGCGTGGTTTACTGCATAAAAAGTTAACATTATTGTTATCTTAGTTCTTATGCCCAAAGGAAAGGTTGATTATGATACTTTCATGAAAACAAATTCATGGGATCCTTGATTATGATACTTTCCTGAAAACAAATGCATGAGAACTTGTACATACAATAGAGAAACTATGTTCTGTTTTTTAAAGCAACTATGTGAAAAGAACACATATGCCCATATGTAGAAGCATAGAAACAATAGTTGATTACATGTATGAAGATATAACTATTGTTTTATATATTTGAAAGAGAAACATGGATTTGTAGAACTATTGTGTTAAATCTTTTAAAGAGAAATATGAATTGTGTGCAGAAAAGAGTAAGTATTATGGAAAGTAAAAGAAGTAGTTACTTAGAATAAATGTATTAGCTTTCCTTTGTAAAATACATATATCTGCATGCAAGAAGTAATGACTAACGCATTGGTTCTAGTTTAGAACAATGCATGTGTTTGTGCATACAATAGGTTTTGTAAATAGATCTATCTTGGAAAGATGTTTTTTTCAAAAATGGACTTACATTTGCATGCATGACAATAATGTATATCATGTTAGCTTCCCCTTATAAGGGAATATCTACTGTATTGGAAATATTACTTAGTTACATGCATAAAGAAGAAGTTAAAGGGCTAGCTATCTTTGAATAAGTTTTTATCAAATTACATGCATGAAAAAAAAAGATAAGTCTCTAGTATCCTTTAAGTGAAATGGATGGTTACAGTGGTTTCCTTTCGATATGAATGTGTGCTGGTGCAAGAATGGCCATAGTAATGGGGTAATTCTTTTGACATGCTTCATAATTATTTGTTTATACATGCATAATGTTGTAAGAAAAAGTATGTTGTCATATTATAATTACATCTCATGTATGGACATGAATATATGTTAAAAGATCGCTTTCAAAAAATAATTATTGACTGATTAATACCTATCTAATCATGCTACCAAAGATTGTTGAAGACATAAATGATAAGAAAGGATGGTGATTTGTGCAAACAACAATTATGTTTAACATTGTAAAAGATAACAACTAATGGTGCATGTTGATGAGTACAAGTTGCAGGATGGTCCACTG
>APFE030860125.1:3341-15163 GCA_000404065.3 Pinus taeda | reverse complement strand
CACACCTAGATTTTGTGGCTCTTCATCTTCTGATTCCTCATCTGTTGTAGAGTTTGATTGTTCATTCTTAAGCTCAAACTCTATCTTCTTAAGTTCCTTTGGTTGGACTTCATGTTTAAAAACATCTTTCACCTCTCTAAACACCACATCTCGGTTGTACACAACCTTCCTTGTTACTGGGTTCCAAAGCTTATAACCCTTTAAACCATCCTTATACCCAATAAAGAACACTTTTCAGATTTACTATCCAACTTGGTTCTTTTCTCCTTTGGAACATGTACATATGCATCACATCCAAATACCCTCAGATGTGAAAGAGAGGGTTTCTTACCAGTCCATACCACTTGTGGAGTATTATCCTCCAACGCTGATGAAGGTGATTTGTTGACTAGGTAACATGATGTCTCCAACGCCTCTACCCAGAATTCCTGTCCTAACCTGGCACCACTGGGCATGGTTCTTTCCCTTTCCATCAACGTCTTGTTCATTCTTTCTACAACTCCATTTTTCTCAAGTGTGTATGGAGTAGTCTTCTGCCATGCTATACCACACTTCTTACAGAATTCTTCAAATTCCTTGCTGCAAAACTTTCCACCATTATCTGTTCTCAACACCTTTATCTTCTTCTCTGTTTGGTTTTCCACCAGAGCCTTAAATTTTTTAAACCTATCAAAGACTTCAGATTTCTTCTTAAGGAAATATATCTATGTATTCCTTGAGGAGTCATCTATGAATTATACATAGTATATAGACTTACCCAGTGACGGAACCTTCATAGGTCCAAACACATCACTGTGCACAAGTTTTAATATATGTTTCGCCCTTTTACTACTAGAGGGAAAACTCACATGATTCTGCTTCCCATATACACAATTTTCATAGAAATCAAAATCCAGAGAGCTATTACTCATACCTTCTTCCACACCTTTACCACGAAGTATTCGAAGGCCCTTCTCCCCAATATGTCCAAGCCTTTGATGCCACAACATGGTCTTCTCTCCAGAGACCACTAGATTTTCTACTCCACTTTCAGGAACCACAGAACTGTTGCACCCATCAATAACAGTGCTACCTTGTAGCTTGTACAGAGTTCCAATCCGAACTCCTTGCATCAATATTAGTGCTCCCTGAACCATTTTGCAAGTATCATTCTCGAACACTATTTTTACACCTGCATCATCCAGCTTGCTTACGGAAATCAGATTTCTGGCCAATGCAAGAATATGCAGAACACCCAGAAGTGTTCTAACCCCTCCACCTTGCAACTTCAACTTTACTTTTCCACGACTTATGATTCTAGCCATCCTGTCATCCCCCAAGAAGACATCACTACCATCATATTTTTCATACTCGCAGAATCACTCTCTATGGGAAGTGAAGTGAAAGGATGCACCTGAGCCAATCAACCATGCCTCATGATCTACATGTGTACTTGAAGAATCCAAGTACACATCCCCACTTTCATCTGAGGTGGTTTTCGCCTCTACAGAAGGAGCATCATCAGATCTCTTTCCTTTGTCAAGAGTTTTATATTTACAATCCCTTTTGTAGTTCCCTTCCTTTCTGCATTTCCAACACACCACCTTTACAGGTTTTCCTGGAGATTTAGATCTCCCTCTAGATTTAGGTCTCCCACTCGATGACTTATTTTTTCTTCTGTTCTGGGACTGTCCTCGTACAAACAAGGCATCACCATTCTGGCTCTCCATATTTTTCCATGTCATCTCCTCCGTCAGCAAGGAAGAGACTATTTCATCAAACTACAAGGTAGTTATTGCTACCTATTGTAATAACGAGACTATCCCACGAATCTGGTAGAGAACACAACAAATTGATGCACTTATCTTCATCTAATTTTTTAATATGAACAAATAATAACTAACTTACCACAGTATTAAATGTGTTCAGATGCTCTATCACCGAGTCTCTATATTTCATCCTCAGGTTATACAACTTTTTCCATAGGAATAATTTATTCACCAGAGACTTAGATTGGTACAAAGTCCCTAACTTGTCCCACAAAGCCTTCGTCGTAGCTTCCCCTGATACATTCAACAATATTGAATCTGAGACACACAATCGTATTGTGCTCTTTTCCTTTTGATCCAACTTCTTCCATTCTTCATTGGACACTCTCATTGGTTTAGTATTTGGATATATCGCGATCCCCTGATCTTTATCCACCAATAGATACTCCATCTTGAGTTTCCATAACTCAAAAATATGACCATTAAATTTATTGATCTCTATCTTTCCACTGCTCGCCATCTTCTTTCACCACCAGAATCGATCTCGTAGATCTCCCACTGAATAGGGTCTACCACAGGCCCGAGTGAAACCCCTCAGCAACAAAGGCGTCCCTTGAAGCCAAAACAACTCTGATACCAAATGTAGGTTTTGACCCCCTACAGAAATTACCTGCATACGAATTCTAAAACACAAAATAAAAAAATGTGAGAACTTAACACATAAAACACATATACACAAAGATTTTCCCCTAGATCCTAAAACTGGGACTACCAGCTTGATTTTTTATTATATTCTTTTCAATGTTACAATACATATTTATACATGCTCAATCATCTAATACCATGGACCGAAAACCATCGTGTCCAAAACCATGTGTGAAAATCATGCACAAAACCATAGGTAGGTCCACCCAACCTAATATAGGGTCCAAACCCCATAGAGGGGGGCTACCTACACCCCTCAAACCCCTTATGACCCCCCCACTACGCAATCGGCGCAATGAGAGGGGGGCTCCACCCCCCCTGTAACCCTCCGGTTAACTAGATGGTCTAGTTGTGGAAAGAATATAACACAACCCAACAATCTGGTTGTTACTATGAAAAAATATGGGACCGCTTGAAAATTGAAGCTGACAGGTGAATGGTAGCACCTATCTCAGCCCATCGTCCTGATTCTTATGGGTTACGTCTCTTATAAGCGTTCGAAAGGAGTTTTACTCCCCGCTTATCAATATTGCAGTAGCCAATTCCTAGCAAAGTTAATCCTACCCAATATCCTGCGAGAATCACCCCAAGGTATATGAGCCACAAGCCTCCCTGCAAAAATGGTCAAATCTGTCTACGAAACCATAACTGCAGAGTGTGAGTAGGAATGCAATAGTGGCCGAACCCCCGCTACTAGATCTGAATGGTATTCTGGTGGATCTGATGGTTGCGGTGGCGCAGAACCCAATCTACTAGATTTAATCTGACAAAGAAGATATGGGCGATCTTCAGAGAGACAAGGGAACTATGGTCTCAAGGAGTGTCAGGTGCTATAGATCACAATATACATAAGGGTCCAATAGTAGTACTTGGCCCAATCTTTCAGGGCACTAACTAAGGAGGATCAACAGTACCCTTAGTTGTACTACCCAACTACCCCATCGTACATGCGAGTAATCTCCCCAAGTGTTGTTCTTAGTGTACTATAGCATCAAGATGGTTGACGGTTTATCTACGACGAGGTTTCAGGGGAGCCTAGGGGGCTTCCGATATACCCATAGGGTACGTGGAAGACAATCCATGCACATTTCTGTCTAATGCGCTACTACTAAAGGGGTACCCACAGGGGTTACAAGGGAGTCCAACAAGCGTGACCACCTCTTGTATTTACTGCATGCATGCCCCCCAAATGCGCAAGGTTTATGCGCTCAACGACAGATCCCGTGGTTTAAAGACACTAGAACATGCCTCTAGACGAAATAATAATAATAATAATAATAATAATTGCTACAAATGGAGATACCATCAACCCTAGAAAGTGCTCTGATACCAATTGTTATCCTGTTAACCTACAAGAAGATGCCAGGATACTAAATATGTGAAGAAATACAACCCAGAACATAGAACAAAATGAGAAATAACAACATGTATTTTATTATTCATAGATGAAAGCAATGTTCACTTGCCTCGTCGAGGGGGAAACCTTTAATAGAGCAGTGCTCGATTACAGAATAAGACACGACGCCCCTCAATGGGGATTCTCTATCGTTTATATAGGATTCATACATGTAATACCATGGGTTAGTACCATGGTTCTATTAATACCATTTATCTAATACCATGGCCCATTTGCAACTAATTGTGGTCCCTTTCTTTAAATGTGGGTCAACCACTTACAATTATTAATGTGGGCTTTATTGACTCTTTAACTAACTATAACTATGACTCGACCCTATTACATAAATAAGGGGGTTAGGGTTGGACCCTAACATGCACCACGCAAGGATGACAAAATTGATATTCAGACCATCGAGATCTTGCCCCTGAGGACCATTACTTTCACTGTTAGCAAGCCATGTGGCAATATTTCCCTTCATTTAGCCACACAAGCACAGATGCAGACTACCATGGAATGCTGAGAATCCACGATGGTCAATTGGTGCAAGACAGCGGTGGTAAAAATGAAGGGACAACCGACTAGATGCAATATTGGAAAACTGAAGAATTTCGGTTATGGTGCCATTCTTATTTCTTTCTCCCTAGAGAGGATTCCTCTTCTCCGACCACAAAAGATTCTAGCAGATGAGGGAGAACCTATGGATCTGCACATGATGAGGTGGGTTGCACTGATGGCATGTATGGAGGAGATGGACCAGTATTGAGATATACTCCTGAGTTTTTCAACTAGTTAGGCCAGCAGATCGTTTCGATTGAGGACTTCCCATATGTTGGGATGGATTACAAAGGTGATCCTGATATCCCACTTCCAACAAGAACTCAGTGGCGTGATTTAGGTTAGAGTTTCTAATTTGACATGTTTTAATTATTTTTATTTTTTATGTGTTTTTGTCTTCAAAGGCTAATTATCCAAAATGCATGTGTAGATGTGGGCCCAAACCAACCAGCAGGGTTGAGGCAATTTAACAGACAAGCAGCCTATAGCGGCTACGACAACTAATCCATAGGCAACAAAGATTTTAACAGAGCTGGAACACAACCTAGAGAGGTTGAATTTGGATATCCTAGAGACTAGGACAAATGATGTTCCTCTCCGATATCATAGACATGCAGTTGGGGTTCCAGGACCACTTAGACGATTATTGCATCAAGTTGCTCGTGCTATTGTGTTCTATCATAAGCATCATCATGTTTAGTTGTTATAGTTTCTAGGACCACATTTTTTTATTTTTGGTGCCAGCATATTCAGAAAATAAAAGGCCACTAGGCCTTATGTCCTCAGATGACATATTTTGTAGACACACTTATATGCAAAGTCTATTTTAATGAAAAAATACACTTTTGCCTACAACTCATCTTGATCAATATATGAATGAATATTGCTTTTAATTTAAAAATGTCACAAATTTCTATTTAAGACATGATTAGCCAATGCATCTATCAATGTGTTTAAATATCTTGTAATGTATTGATATTAGATATAATCAAATTGCCTTTCCAAAAGACGGACCCGTAAAAACATCCTTAACATTGTTGGACTCCTTACTTTATAGACACTGTTTAAATGTAATACTACGTATTGCGAATCTAAACTAACGATCAAACGTTGAATACCAAATTTGATGGCATCAGATAGTAGCTCAATGATTGTGCTATATTATGCTATGTTGTTTTTTGTTTGACCGAGGCATATTCCATGAATAGAGACTAGCTCATCACTGGGTGAATAGATAACCTAGGTTGCAGAAGATAAATTCTGAGTAATACAACTAGCGCCATTAGCAAAGAAAATGTAAGTATGAGGGAATGTCGACATTTGAAAATCAAGTGAAAAAAAAGATAAGCAGGAGAAATAGTAGGAAATGTGAAAAACAGTAAGTATCACACATACCTAAAAAATGGTAAATAATGTACAAATCTCCACCAAAATTTTATGAATAATATTTCTTTAGGTAAAGACCAGTTCTGGACTTTCCTAAAGGAATACCATCATAATAAACCAGCTCATAGGCTCCTTTAGCTAATACGTGTTTTATGATGTAATGGCCATACCACATGGGTTTGAACTTTCCTGTGCCTAACTTGTCATGAGCTTGATCATAAACCAAGACTAGGTCACCTTCTGAATATGAACGAGGATTGAAGTTTTGATTGAATTGAGCTTTGACACGTTTTTTGTGAGCTTCGCTAGCTAATGTGACATCACGACGATTTTCATCTAAATGTGCTAAATGTACAAAACATTCTTCGTCTACAGAGGTAACAAGCAGTAATTCGATAGCTAGTTTTAGGGATGGGATTTCAAATTCAATGGGTAATATTGCTTCCAAACCATAAACAAGTTGGAAAGGAGTAAAACATGTCAATGTTTTTGCAGTAGTACGGTAAGCCCACAACGCTAAAAAGAGCATGGAATGCCAGTTTCCCTTATGAATACCAACTATCTATTTAATCATATTGGTTAAAACATTATTGACAACTTTGACTTGACCATTAGCTTGTGGATAGTGAGGAGTGAAACTATCATGGCGTAAGCCGAGCTGTGCGGATAGTTCAACCATCATAAAGTTACGAAAATGACTACCATGGTCCAAACAACGGCTTGTGGGATACCAAACCAAGCAATCACATGATTGAAAATGAAAACTGTTGCAGTTTCACTGTCTTCTTTATATGTAGGTATCACCTCAGTCCATTTCATAAACTAATCGACTGCAACAATAATATACCCATGGACCTCAGCCGAGTGAGGGTTACAGGTGACAAAATCGATGGCCCATTTGGAAAAAGGACCAACAACTATGACAGGGTGAAGAGGAGCTGGAGGTGCTCGCATATTGCGATCGTAGATTTGGCAATTATGGCATTTGTGGACTGCAATAATGAAATATTTGAACATTGAAGGCCAAAAATAACTAGCACGTAATATCTTTTGGGCAGTAACATACCCAGACATATGACCACCACATGCTCCAGAATGGCAGTCATTTAATGTTTTTTCAGCCTCTTGGAGAATCAAACAACGTCGAAATATAGAATCAATACTGCCATGGTAAAGAGTGTCACCAATAATATTGCATTGTTGGGATTGGTATCGGATCCGATGATGATCAGTCTTAGTTAACTCGGGCCTAAAATTTTGTGTTTGGAGATTGTTATGAAACCATCTCACAAAAAGATAGAAAATAAATATAAATGCCTTAGAATTCAGCCTCTTCGAGGGGCAACCTCCTTTACATTACACAAATGAACAATTCTTAGATGATACAAATGACAAGACCTCCTTTATATATATAAGAGTCTAAGGGGTCATAATATAATTAGAGCTGACATAACAATAATAATGTAAGGCACTAATAAATATAGTGGGCTTCTATGGGCACAAAATAACAATATGGGAACTACATGGCACAACAATATATAAAGGGGTTGTACTAATAAAATAAGGGGTACAGTAATAGTATAGGGACCTAACATGGCCCTCTCCTTCAAAAAGTGTTGTCCTCAATGCTTGAGTAGTTCTTGATGCTTCTGTATAAAATTCTTGTCCTCCCATGTGGAATCTTCAGTGGGTAAGTTCTTCCACTTGATGAGATACTCTAAATTTGATTGATTTCGTAGCTGTCGGGTTCTTGTTTCTGTGACTTCTCTAGGTTCCAATATGATTTTTCTTTCCTTGTCAAGTTTTGGCAATATTGTTTGAACTGGGATCTTCTTCAACTTTTGAATGAGTGGCAACACTTCTTCGTCCTTATTCCATTCATCCCTTGCTTTTTTTAACCAATTTGGTTGGATAATAGAAATATCATAAAACAATGCCTCCACATCCTCATCCTTTCTTGAGAGTGCATCTGCAACAACATTTTGCTTCCCATTTTTGTAGATGATTTCAAAGTTATAACCCAAAATATTTGTGACCTATTTTCTTTGTTCTTCTAAAGATAATATTTGTTCTAAAAAATATTTAAGACTAGCATGATCCATTTTTACCTTGAAGTGTTTTCCCATTAGGTAAGGTCACCATTTCTTAAGTGCATGTAGTATTGTCAACATTTCCTTCTCATAAATAGCTTGCTTGAGATGTAGCCATAAAAATACCCAATCACCTACATCAAAACTTCTTTCACTACGTTGTTGATCTGCCAGTTGTTTCATTCGTTTCTGCACGAAAGTGGCGTTATCCTTTAAAAGTTGGAGAAATTGTTGTTGATGCTCGATGTGATATTTCATTGCTTGAATTTTTTTCGTCTTGATATGTCGTTCAATCTTGAGAGTTTGAAGAGTGGTAATTTCTTCCAATGCATTACAAGATATGGTCAGATTCATTTCTTGATGCTCGATGTGATGTTTCACTTCTTGAACGTTTTTCTTCTTGATATCTCCTTCTATCTTGATAGTTTGAGGAGTGGTAATTCTTGCCAATGCATTACAAGATATGGTCGGATTCATTTCTTCTTTCTCGATGTGATATTTCACTTCTTGAACCTTTTTCTTCTTGATATGTCCTTCTATCTTGAGAGTTTGAGGAGTGGTAATTCTTTCCAATGCTTTACAAGATATGGTCAAATTCATTTCTTCTTTCTCCGGGGTTGGTTCTTGGTGTATATCCTCTTCTTTTGATGTTTCTTGATCCTTTTCTTCCTCCTCTTCACAATCTATGTAAAATAATTTCTTGGTACACTTATGACCTTTAATGTACTTGTTATCACAATTGTAACAAAGCCCTTTTGCTCTTTTTTCTTCAAATTGTTGTGGTGTCAACCTTGTAGGTTGTGTAAGGCTAGGAGAAACAACATTTCCATGTTTATAGTTGTGAGGGGTAGACTTCCTTTTTTCCATCATTTTGCTTTCCACTTTTCTTTCCAACCCGAATGCCTTCTCCAATGAATCAGGTTCCCAAAGATGAACCTCATGTTAAATGTTATCCTTTAAAGTCCCTATGGAGACATCAATCCCCTGCTTGTCTAAAATGTCATTTTCCCTTATATTTAATTTTTGAAATTCCTCAATGTTCTCTTCCATTGAAAACTTTTGTTTGAGATTTATCAATTGGCTAAAGAATGTGTTGCTCTTTGTATCCTCCTAATATGCTATCATTTCCTCCATGAAAATTGACCACGTAACAAGTGGTTTAGGAGAACAAAGCCCATTATACCATAAAAATTGATCCGGTTCTAAATATGAAGATGAAATACGTACCTTTTGTAATAGTTGCAACTCATGTAGATCAAAATATTGCTCCATATGTAGTATCCAATTTACAAGATCCTTGCCATCAAACCTCCTCATATCGCCTTTTCTTGATTTTAGGAGCTCGATCTTGAAACGACTGTAACTCTGTAATTTCAGATCTCTAAGTTTTGAACTTGCGTCCTGTAGTAGCCCTCTACGTTCTCTTTCTAACCCTGCAAGTCTGATCAAGATTGGATTCTGCAAGGAAGAGTTATGTTAAATATCCCACGATGACCTAATTATATACTAGCTCAGTAGAGCGCACTTGTACGAAGTGCCATGCGTCACTGTTTCAACCTTAGGATTTGACAAATATACAAAAAAAACTACAGTTCGTCCTCTTTCTATAACTTCTTACGAAATTTCAATCTGATGCTCAGAGAGAAAGTTATGACGATTTTCCCAAAGTCACCTGTTTAGAATGTAATTTGGGAGTCTAAAAGAACCCTAACTTCCTCATATTATATATCTGAAAATATAGTGAGACAAGATCTGAAATTTGGACCCAAGCTTCACCTAGATTTCGGTTCAAATGGGTTTTAATTTCAAAGTCTGAACCTTTGTAGAAAAAAATATTATAACGAAAATTCCACGATGACTTGTTTGAGATGAAATTCTAGAGTTTGCAAAACCCTAACTTCCTCAGATCATATATCCAAAAATATAGTGAGAAAAGATCTGAAATTCAGACCTGAGGTTCATACCTATTTCTTCTCAAATGGTTTTTTTTTAGCTTCTGATACTTCATAGCAAAAAATTTATAGTGCAAATTCCACGATGACCTGTTTGGAACAACGAAACCCTAGAATCGAAAGCTTTGGTACCAAGTGTTATGAAACCAGCTCACAAAAGAAATATAAATGCCTTAGAATTCAGCCTCTTCGAGGGGGAACCTCATTTACATTACACAAATGAAAAACTCTTAAATGATACAAATGACAAGACCTCCTTTCTATATATAAGAGTCTAAGGGGTCATAATATAATCAGAGCTGACATAACAATAATAATGCAAGGGCACAATAATAACAATAGTGGGCTTCTATGGGGCACAATAATAACAATATGGGGACTACATGGGTACAACAATATAATAAGGGGGTTGTACTAATAACAATAAAGGGTTACACTAGTAATATAGGGACCTAACAAAGATATATAATGATATCTCCATACCATGGCTTTGATGTACTAATAAGAAAGAGAGATTCATCAGCAAAGGAATCTTCTGCTACAATTTCTATATCAGTGTGAAGAATGTCACACAATAGTTCGGCGAAAACCAAATATTTCTTTGATTTAGTTTTTTCTAATTCTAAATCAAACTTTTGTAATATAACTATCCATTTGGAGTATTCCCCCCCTAGCAATTGCTTAGTGAGAATATACATCATAGGGTTGCAATCTGAAATGACAGTTGTTTTTTGGAGAAGTATATAATGAAAGAATCGTTGAAATTTTTGAACAACTACCCAGGCTAGCTTCTCCACATGTGCGTATTTAATCTCAATTTTAGTGAGATTTCTACTCAAATAATAAATCACATGTTCACTGCTAGAATCATCCTCTTGGACTAACACCATGCGAATAGTGGCATCAGACGCAACTAAGTATAGAAAGTAATCTCGATGATAATCAGTTGGATGCAGTAATGGTGCATTGGTCAGTGCATGTTTCAATGCATCAAAAGTTTTATCGGCAAGCTCATCCCAAAAAAATGGAATGCCCTTTTTCAATAGTCAAGTAAAACCCTGGGTTAGTTCGGCATAATTGTGGATGAATCTACACAAAAGTTTGCTTTCCCTTGCAAAATTCGGAGTTGTGTAAGGCTAGAAGGAGCAGGAAAATTTAGAATTGCCTCTACCTTAAGGGGGTCAAATGAATGCCCTCTTTCAAAATAATGAAACCTAGGAGCTGACCCGATTGTACACAAAAAACACATTTGTGCGGATTCAAGCGAATATTGTAATGCCTGCACCTAATGAAAATTGCTTTTAAGTGCAATGGGTGATCCTGCCTTTTCATTGAACGAGCTGGAAGGTCATCCAAATAAGGCTGAACAATATGCTTGATATCATGGAATGCATACGACATTGCTCACTGAAAACTTGCGCCAGCATTTTTCAGGCCAAATGGGAGTTTGCGATAAGAAAAATTCCCCCATGGGCATATGAACGCGGTTTTGTACTGATCAACAAGGAGTATGTTTATCTGATTGTAGCTGAAAAATCCATACATGAATGGAAACAATTCATTCCCGACACAGTCATCAACAATTTGGTCGATATATGGAGTTGGATAATTGTCCTTGGGACAAACTTTATTAATATCTTTGTAATCAACACATACTTGAATAGCTCCTTGATTTTTATTCACAGGTACAATGTTTGATACCCAATCAGTTAATGGACGGGGTAAATGAATCCTGATTTCAACAATTTTTCAACCTCAGTTTTGATAGTGGTGGCTTTTCGTGGATGCATAGGACGTAATCATTGTCTAACATGCTTAACATCCAGATAAGTGTTTATCTCATGTACAACTATGCTAGGGTCAATTCCTAGCATTTCTTCATATGACCAGGAAAAAATGTCACAGAATTCCCGAAATAGGTCTTTATAAGTTTGGATCTCTTCTAAAGAAGAACAAGCTCCTGTTGGAAATAATACTGAGAGGGGGG
>APFE030860122.1:199834-217403 GCA_000404065.3 Pinus taeda | reverse complement strand
AATTGAAATGCATGGGCGAAGTAGGAAACCGGCTAAATACCTGGAAAAACTAGCTTGGATGCTTGCGAGCCGGGCTGTGGAGGCTTAGCACAGTCGAATTGTGGACTTGCAACGGTCGAAATCTTTGAATTTGTTGGCTGGAAGACAATTTTCGCGGCAGCTGGTTGTCAACGACTCCTTCTTTTACACATGAAAATGACTTAAAATGGCTCATTTGGCCGTTTATAACGTTGAATTTCGGAAAAAGCCGCTATTGGCGCTTTTCCGCCGATGACGTCAGCATGACGTCATGGTGGGCCCATAGTACGGCGGTGACGTGGCGCTGACGTGAGAGCCAGGGTGGCAGGACACAGTGGCGGGCTGATGTGGTGGCAGGGCTGCGTGGAGGGCCACGGGGCGTGGGGGCGGACAAAGGTAAGGTGACGTCAGGATGGCGTTAGAGTGACGTAGGAGGGAGAGCGGTAAGCTGGATGGTGGTAAGCGGGTTCCCCGCACCACCTTTGGGGCAAAGGCGGTATCAGGGAGAGGGCTCCGAACAACCCCAGCGCCCGCCACGCGTCCTTGTACAGGCCCAAAACCATTTTCCCCGAACGCTAAAGGTCGGCAGATCGGGGAGTAAGATTGACCGCCCACCTTTGGATCTAATCGGCGGAGATCAGACGGCTGGCGGGTCCTCCGACGGGTCGTGCAGGTTGGGAAGGGGCCCGCCATGTAATTTAAATATTGATTTAAATATTTGGGCGGGGAACTTTGGGTTTTATGGTTTTTTTCGGGTTTTATCATATTTTGAAAAAAGGGTTATGGGTATGAGGGGTTTTATTATGATCTTTATTTGCAAATGAGGGCTACATGAACAAAATGACATGGAATGGGAAGAGAGATGACCTGGGAGGTTCATCAAAGTGACCAGGTGTCACTTTGATTCCTTTTTGAACAGACCATATGGCTAAAATGCCAAGGGGAGGGATATTTATACAAATTTTGGGGTTTATACACCGTGGTGTTAATACTAGTAGGGAAGGGTAAGATAGGGGAATTACATAATAGGATTAACTGTTAATGTGGGGGGAAAATATGGATGAGGATCAGTACAACCAAGTTTTCTTGAAAATAACTTAGTGTAAAGAGTAGATCAAAATGAAAAGACTTTTTTCACAAGAAATGTGGCTTTTAAGGCCATAAGAACATCACAAAGCCATAAGCTTCTCTGCTCTACACAACTTGGGAAAGGGTGTTAATAATGAGTGATATACAAATGAAAACAGGGAAGTTAGTCATGCTCCAGTGTGTTGCTTTTCCTGTAGATGATTAGCAACTTTGGTCTTGAAAGAAACACCACTTCTGCAACCCCATCTACCTACCCAACTATTTTGCCTAACATTTTATTTCTTCTTGTAGGGTGCACTTAGGCTAGCAAACCCTTTAAGTGCCTTTTCTTTTACATTGGCTTTTTTGCTTTCATTTCCTATCTAAGGCTACCCTTATTCCTTCCAAGGCCCCAGATTAAGCAGTTGGGAACCTTAGCTTCTCTACCTAGCTACTGATCTGCCGAGATTTAAATAGTTTGGACAGATTTCTTTCTCTATTCTACAACATAAATTGAAAACATGGCATGATCCAGTTTAGACTGTTGGGTCATCCATAAAACTTTTGTGAATATGCAGGCCTATATACACCTTCTCTTTTCTTGCAAATATGGAACCTTTGTAACAACAAAAATGGAGCATATTTGGCCCTTATATTTACCAATCATGAAATATGAAACCTATTGGTATAGGTATCCAACAGAAAGGTAATTAGTTATACAATCAAAATAGTTATTCATACGTAAACCATAACATTAACATCATATGCATGAAGAAGATTGATTTTGAGAACAAGACAAACGTTTCTTTATTGCAGATAACTAAAAATAAGTAAGGAATGATATCACCTAAATCTTCCTCTTGCTGGCTCGAAGCGGAACTGTCCTCTGGATCCGTCCAATCCCAAGTCTTGAAAAGGCTCCTTCCATGAATCAAACAAAGATATATCAACTAGTGAAATAACATCAAAGCTCAAGGAAACAAGGGTTTCCTGTAGTGGGGGGAGTGCTGGAAGCACAAGGATCTTCAGACCTGATCAGAGATAATCTTAACAGAGTAATTTTCTCTCTACTCTCTCCTCTTTAGGCCTTCCCATTGAAGCCATTTTATACTTATCCCAAAGTAGTTTTTTAGTTTGGAATTCGTTGGGAACAGTTGGGCCACGGGTACTAATACGTAATCAACAGGTAAAACCTGTGATCTCCGCCCGAAATTAAGGAGATTTTTTTTTTTTAAAGTGTTTTAAGACATATACGTGGGTTGGGTATACACAGACCCACGTACACACACGTTTAGCTCAGGGCAGTGTCACGTATAGGGAGTAAAGCACTATTTTTTAAGTATTTGGACTAGGTCTGGAAGGAGGGGTTGCCCTAGGCCATAAGTGCAGCATCACACATATCAAGAGTGAGATTTGGATCTATAACATTTTCATGACAACTATAGTTGGAAAAGGTCATGGAGGAGTACGAGGACATCTTCACCTCCCCCACAGGGGTTCCTCTACACTGTTAGGTCAAGCACTCCATCAATCTGTCCCCAGGTGCGTCACTGCCCAATGGACCAATCTATCAGTGCTCTGTTCTTTAGAACAATGAAATAAAGAGGCAAATTTAGGAGCTGCTACAAAAAGGTCACATCCATCCATTTTCATCACCCTATGGGAGCCCGATCGTGTTGGTACAGAAGAAGGATGGAACTTGGAGACTCTGTATTGACTATCGGGCGCTGAACAAGATCACTATCTAGAGTAGGTACCTGACCCCATGGATTGAGGACCTCCTCGACCAACTGAAGGGGGAAAAATATTTCAGCAAAATTGATTTGAAGTCAAGGTAATCAAACCCTCCAATGCGTGGAATATTGCCTTCAAAGCTAAGGAGGGCCTTTTCGAATGGTTGGTTATGCCTTTCGGGTTGAAAAATCCTCATGCAACCTTCATGAGGCTAATGGATGACATCTTGTGGCCATTCATCAACTCATTTGTATTGGTATACTTGGATGACATCCTGATCTTCAACTAGAGTTGGGAAGAACACCTCCACCACATCCGGTAGGTTCTCCAAACACTGCGACAACACAAGTTATGTGCCAATTTGGAGAAATCCACTTTTGGCATGACCCAGGTTCAGTATTTGCATTATTGATGAATGGGGGGTGCATGTGGATCCAACCAAGATCCAAGTCATTCAAGATTGGCCATCTCCAACCACTTTGACAGAGCTCTGCAGCTTTCTAGGTCTTGCCAACTTCTACGGGAGGTTCGTGTTGGGATTTTCTCATATCACTTGGCCCTTGAGTCAAGTCACCAAGGGAGGAGCAAAAGAAAAATTATTTTGGTTTGAATCTGAACAGAAGGCATTCACAGAGTTGAAACATCACCTCTACTTGGCACCAGTGCTCGCATTACCAGACTGGAAACAACCATTTGAGATCGAGATAGATGCCTCTGACTATGCTATTGGAGCAATCCTTACTCAACATAAGCATCTAATGGCATATCACAGTGAGACACTTTTAGACATAGTCCAGAAGTATCCCACTTATGACAGAGAGATGTATTGCATTGTGCAGGCCTACTGATAATGGAAGCATTACATTTTGGGGAAGGAAACGGTCATCCACACAGACCACTGACCCTTGCAGTTCATACAGACCCAAGGGAAATTGCAGAATGATCGCCATTAGAAGTGGTCCACATACCCACAACAGTTCCATTTTAATATCAAGTATAAGAAGGTAAGCACCAATAATGTTGCAAATTGTCTCAGACGACCACCGATCATAGCGTTAACCACCGTGCTTAACCATTGTGGGCACGAGACTTCTGATTGACCACTTCTCTACAAAAGCAACCTAGAATCTGGCCACACATACCAGACACTCTTGGAGGGTCAACATGTTCCATATTTTCATCTCCAGGATGCCCTGTTATGCCACCTAGGTCACATTTGTGTTCCTTCAAGTGAGCGTGCCAAGATGATTTGGGAGGCACACTACAGTTGGGCTGTTGGCAATTTTGGGGTCGAGAAAATGGTGGCAGTACTACAGAAGTATTTCTATTGGCCAAATCTTCGACAGGATGTCAGTAAGTACATTAGATCCTCCACTGCCCGTGCCATTGCCAAACAAACCATCAAGAAGCAAGGCCTGTATACCCCGCTTCCTACCCCTAGTCGACCTTGGGAATCCATATCCATAGATTACATGTCGGGCCTTCTTTCCACTAAGCATGGAAACGACTGTGTTTTTGTGGTCGTTGACAGGTTCTCGAAGATGGCCATTATGGCAACTTGTAAGAAGAATATCATAGCAGAAGCCATTTCTAAACTATTCTTTGAACGAGTGTGGGTACACTTTGGAATCCCACAATCTATCACCTCAGATTGAGATAACAAGTTCCTCACTACATTTTGGTCCAATCTCTGGTTGATGCTTGACACCAAACCCACTAAGTCTACAACCTTCCATCCCAAAAACTGATGGCCAGACAGAGGTTGTTAATCGGATGATCGTACACATTCTGCGCATGTAAAACTCAAAGCATCCATGCACATGGGATGAGAGCCTCCCCTATGTTCATCACAACTATAGATGAGCTCTCCACAACTCGACTGGCCACAACTCTTTTCAGGTGGGGTTGGTATTCCAACCATTATGTCCGATTGATGTGGCCATGCCATTTGCAGCTACTCAGGCAGATTCGGCTCATGTCCAGTCTGAAACAGAGAAGGCAAACAACTTCATTGAGGACATACAACATATCCGCTAGCAGGTCTATGAAATTCTGGAGAAATCAAATGCCAAGTACAACTAGTGACATAATCAACATTGGGTGCCACTCAAATTTCAGGTGGGTGACAAAGTCTGGTTGCATTTGCAAAAGGAACACCTCACGAGAGCCTATCGGAAACTCAAACCACTCCAATATGGTCCTTACACCATTAGCAAGGTGGTGGGAGAAAATTCATCTGAGCTCAACATTCCCTCATTCCTTGGCTTGCACCCAGTGTTCAATGTTGACTGCCTTCAGCCATACTTTGCACCATTACTAGACACATCTGACATTGCAAAATAGCTCACACCAATAGAGTTAAATCCATATTGCATGGAACAAGCTGTAACTGATTGGATCATGGACACACAAATCAAGATAACTCGCCAGCAGAAGATCCAAATGTATCGAGTTGTCAAAGCAGGCCAACTCCTTCACTAGGGAAAGTGGCTAACCAGGGACCAAGTTCAGGAGAAGTTTTCTCATCTCATGGGGGAACTTAATGCAATGGGGACCATTACTTCCTAAGAGGGGAGCAATGGTCCAGGTGGATATTGGTGGCCACTTGCCAATTCCACTTGGACCCCCACCACTATTTCTTTCAATTTTTCAGTTTCCTTAATTATAGCACAATTTACTATTTTTAGTAGTTTTCGGGTCGTGAACTTCTGGAGCCATTTTGAGGCCCTAAACGAAGTTTCTGGGGAAAAATAGGAGTAATATGGGTCCCTAGGCTAATGTTGCTCATCCCAAAGTTTTAGTCCTCAGATAGATCTTTCTAACGAGGTATACTGCACGTCATACAGGGATCATATGCCAAAGTTACGACTCCGGGAAGTTGATGTACCAACTTACCCAAAACGGGGTCCATAGTTTGGTGCTTCATCTCCTAGGGTTAGGTTTTTCGATGTTTAGGGTTTTCCATTGTTTCTCAACAATAAAGAGGCCTTCGAGCCTCATTGTAAGATAGTTCAAAGGCATGTATCTGCCACATCTCTTCTCAGAGATAATCTACCATCACCCTAGCTAGTTTATTTCCATTTCTCTTTGTAAGGATATTCATTATTTTATAGTAATGAAATGAAGTATTATTTATGCTGCATATCTGCGCGTATGATTATAGCTATAATTTGTTGCATTCCTATTTAAATCTGGATCATAACATTTCCCCTCGTTGTCTTCTGTCCTCTATCTTTTTGAGAAATTCTCCTTATTTTACAACCATATCCTCAATTCTTTCATCCAAAATTATTTTTTGTTGAAGCTCTTACATCCATACCTGCAGCTCTTGTTTTTCTTGGAAAATATTTTCAAAATCCTATTTGTTCCATTTTTTTTTTGGATGTAAGAATATTGGGTTTTTTTTGAAGCTTGGCCATATTAGAGGGACCATGAAATTGAATCCCTTCCCATCATTATTTTTCCTTCTTAAGGAAGGATGGATCCTTAAGCTAGAAACTCTTAAATCTAGCAGTAATAATTTTAGGGGCAATTTTGACATCTATTTTTAAATATATTGACGAGTGATCTAAACTCGTATAATGAAGAATAGATTCTTTCAAGAAAATATGGGCTACAAATAAAGCTCCTAACTAGTCAATCCAACTACTTGAAAATCCAAAGGTTGTGAGAAAATTGAAGAGATAATCCCAACTACATTTGTTGAAGGCCTTATAGAAGTCAAACTGAATTATCATTCCTTCCTTTTTGGATTTTTTCAATGAATGGAGGACCTCATGGGCTACTACTATTCCATTAAATATCTATCGACCTTCCACATAGCTAGTTTGCTCCATCGAAATGAGATTTGGTAGGAGTAGCTTTCGACAATTTGCAATGGATTTTAAATCATCTTATATATCACATTGCATAAGGCTACTGGCACAAATGTACTAATATCTTGGGCCTTATCAGACATGGAAACTAGTGTTAATATTGTTGCATTCAAGGTTGGAAAGAAAGGTCATACATACTATAATTCCTCCACCAGGTCATGGATTTATTCAACAAGGGAGTGCCAACAATCCCTAAAAAAATATGGGGTGAATCCGTCCAAAATTGGAGCTTTTGTTTTTGGCTGAACATTTCTACCTCTTTAAATTTGGCATAAGATATTTCTCACATTAAGGAAACATTATTATATAGCTAAAATAGTATTGGCATGTTTTGCATGATGTTCTAAATTAGTCTCCATTGAATTTGATTTGGTTTAGCTAAAATAAATCCATAATATATAACCAATTCTTGCTCCATCTCTTTATGATCCGTAAGTTTTCTCCTTGCTCCATCTTTGGGTAAAAACATGCTGTTATGATGTTTGTGTTTGATCATCCCTATTGATCTAAAATGACCATAAAATAAAAACTGATGTATAATTGATTAGCCATTAATGAGTTGAATGTTAATTGGAAGTACGAAAATCGAGGTAAATTGCTTGAACATAACACCTTTACAATAGCTAATAAACCATAATTAAGATGCCAAACAGAAGTGAAAACAATGAATACACAGATATACTAGACACCAAGATTGATTACGGAGTTCATCCCTGATGGACTACGTCTCTAGGTCCGCTTTCAAGATGGGCGGCCATTTTTATTAGGAATGAGAAGAACTTGTCAATTACATAGTGAATTAGATATAATAAAATTGCACATAGGAAATTCTAACCTCTATCATCAAATAGCTCTCTGAACCAGCTTTCCAATGACACTTACGGTTTCCAAATCCGACTCCCGATGCTCCCGAAACCCCAAAAAAAAATCAGCCTCTAACCACCAAAACCTGCATACAAAAGTTTGAAATCCACTCTTCTTTCCTCCATGGAAAAACTACCTCTTAAAGGCCTGTAAGTACATTGAAACCTCCTGTTGTCAATCTTTAGAATGAATGAGCTGACTTGAAGGTACAACTTAGGGTTTATGGTTGAGTTTGTTTAGTGTCACATAGTGACATTCACCATAAGATTTAATTTGTTTTTTAAAAGAACCCACAAAAGAACCTTATAATAGGTGCTGCTAGCAATCAGAGTAAATTGGGCAGAGGTTGATGACTTTCCATGTGAACAGTCGAACTTCCCCGTGGTTAGTACGCTGACGGTTCCGGTAACCACTTGTCATGACAGTTTTCGGTTGCAACTAACTTGGCGTTCACATAGCATTGCTACCCTTGACTGTAACTATCCACCAAAACTACAGGAAAAACCTTGACTGCATGGTTTCCATGCTACGGTAAACTCTAACAGTTTATCACCCCAGTCACATGGCACAATCCTCCATTGTAGTTACAGTCATCGGCTTAGGAATGGCAGCTTAGTCTACGGTTCCGAACCCTTATTTTTGGTCACATTTACCATGGTTCCACTACGGTCTAAGCATGCGGTTAGGAACTGTTATGAACAATTTTGTATTGTTTGTGATGTTTTACATGGTAAATAGGCCGAGAGTTATTGGAGCTAGGGTTTTAGGGTAGGATTTGATGCATGGATTTAGAGCTTAAGGAAAGGTGTTTAGCATAAGATTTTATTTTTAGCATAATGCATTAGGGTTTTTGGTCTTAGGTTTAGTCATTAGGACTTAGATGTAGGATTTAGGGTTTTAGGTCTAGAATCTTAAAAACCCTTTTACAATATTTCATCACAATGTGACATAAAACCACATGTGATGACAAAACCCACGCACATCATCGACTCCAATTCTCTTTGCAACGACGACTAGGATGATGAACCTATGCCATGGACGACACCCTGATGACATATCAAACCTCTACGATGGATGATACAACCATGTTGACACCAATCCTGTTTGTCGAACGAAAAAACACATATCGTCAACCAAACCCTGGGGAACTATCGATGAACTCAAGTCGACAACCAGGCGCTAAACCATCTCTGCTGAATGCCATGAAAACCTATGAACAATACCTGAACAACTTGATCATAACTAACAATGTCAAAACTGAACTGAAGTGACGATGACACTGAATGATATCCATGAACTATGATGACAACACTTTGAACACCATTGCAATTGGATCGATGGATCCTCCTGGATCATTCCTCTCCACTTGAAAGCTTGTGGACCACAAAAGTTTGACTAAACAAATAGTCGATGAGGGTAGAACTCCATCTCTTTCCACCTTGACCTAATGATGTACCAATACATGCAATCAATCACCTGCATGTGATGATCTTGATGATGCTGACCATGATACCTTTCAATTCAGTGACCTGTTTCTTCCATCCGCAGTATGAACAACTTGTGACGATGGGAAAACAACATGTTATCAACATGGAAATTGAATTCTTTCCACGAAGAATCATGAGTTAATGATTTGAAAACATCTTTGAAAACAATATTTGTAGAACTTTGTTCAATACATCTGATGGGTATTAACAATCTACTTTCTGGAATAACTGAAATATTCAAAGACTCCTTTGATTTTGACTTCATATCAATTACTTGATTTGATTTACTTTCCTGTTGACTGATTACTAAGTGAACTTGCTACACAAAACTCATCTAGCTGTGATGTAAAGACTGCTGCAACTTATTTTGACTTTGAAAGTATCTAAGTAATTGTTGATTTACTTGAATCGCTATTTCTTCATCTATTAACTGAGATTTCCATTTATTAGCACTTTCACTTATTGCGTTAGTTTTCAAATCATGATAAGGAAAATTTAGATCTGCTTTTGAAAATGCTTTGTCATGAAAACTTATAAACTTCCTCTCCACTTGAAAAGAGGCTTCATTATATTCTAAAGCATGAAATGATGATGAAATACCAATGAAATGCAACAATGACATTCCCCAATACTGACCTACACCCCTGAAACTGAAAATAAACATACAATCTGAAACAAGTTTCTGCTTAGACTCACATGTACCATTCCTTGCAATACACTACTGATAATGATAGTTTCTAGAATTCAGTTGAGTGAATGAGTTGAGATTCATTCTGTCTTTAAGAAGATGTTCATATGACATTAAATGTATCTTATGTTGTTTATCTTGTTTATGAATAAGATTTCTTGGAAAACAATTAACCACCTTGACCAATTGATCTAGAAACTAAATCTCGCATTTTGAACAATCATCCTTATGTTGTTCCTTAAAAACATGAGTACATATTTACTTGAACTTATTAACTGCTTGACTTGATTTGTAATAATTAAATTCAATTTTGATTTGACTTTATGTGCCCTAACAATGAATTCAACCCCTTCTTTCTTTAGGTGATATTTATGTTATCTTCTATAAAACACTGCATCTCTATCATAATGATAAGGAATTCTTAAGACAACTCCACATATGTCTACTAGGACCACATCTAACTCCACTTCATCAATGTACTTATATGTAATTGCAAATTTTAACTGACACTGCTTTGTGACATGTATCTGAGTTGATTTATTAATCCAACCTAATGGGTATGGTCTTGGATGATTCTGTGTTTCCAATCCCAATTGATTAACGATATGTTCAAATATTAAATTTTCTTGTGATCCATTGTCAAACATTGTGTCAATCTTTGTATGCTTAGAATTTATCCTTATGTGGAAGAGTTCAACTCTTTTATCCTCATGTGGAGGATTTATGTTTGAAGAAGATACAATATTTTTCGAACTTGAACCAGTATTAGAAGTTTTACCTGTCGTAACCATGGCGGTTATCCTCCTTTCATCACTTGAATCTGAACCGAGATCTTGCTGGATTGCTGCAATAGCCTTCTTTCATCCTTCGCCTTAAGGAACATTTTGGGCTTAAGTTCTTGATGAAGTTTCCAGCACTTTGATTCATCATGACCAATTCTCTGGCAATGAGAACAAGTAGGTCTTTCCTTTTGAATGATCGCTGATTTCTTTCTCTTCGATATGTTCTTCCCCTTACTATCATTGAAATCTCTGGTTCCAACTCTTTCGATGAATCATTGAGATGAAAACTTGAATGGTCTACCACTTGATTCAATATGTATGGCCTAAACACACACCTCATCAAAATCATCATGATTAAACATCAATAAAGTATGCTGCAAATATGAATGTAAACTGCCGATGTATTTTAACAAAGTTTCACGTGTATCCAATGAAATACCAAGCGCCAATGCTTTCTTCTTGAACTCCTGAGTAAGCTCCTAAACACTCTTCCCTTTACCTTGCCTTAGATGCTGCCAATCAATAACAACTTGCTACATGTATCCTAAATGATAGAACTGTTTCCTAAGAGCTTTCAAAAACTTAGACCATGAAGAGATGACTTTTCCGTTATGCTTGACATCTAGCTGAGTTTTACTTTCCCACCAGATTAAAGTTGTTCCTCCCATTCTAAGTGTAGCTAACTGAATTTTAGTTTTATCTTTAGAAATGTTCTGAATACGATGATACACTTCTAACTACTTTATCGAGTTATCTAGCTTTTCAGGATTCATTTCGCCATCATAAACAGGTAACTCAAATTTAACATCAAGTTTCAAAAGAGATGATTTGTTAGGTTTCTTTTCCGTTTCAAATTCTACACTGGAAGAAGAAGAAGAAGAAGAGAATGATGGAGATGATGGAGGTGAAGGAGGTTTATCATCCTTGCCTTTACCTTTGTCCTTCTTCGATGCCTTTGAAGAAGAAGCATCTCTCGCCTTCTTGTCTTCGTACAATTCTCCCAACATCTATTGCATGGTTAAGAATGCCTGTTGAAACTATTCCTCACTCATCTTAGTTTTAGTGTTTTCACCTGCATTAGGTCCTGACATGGTCGATTTCTGAATGACTCATCGCTTTCCAATCTCTGGATCGATCTGCTCAAGGATTCCTTCTCCTCATTACGACTTTCACCTAGTTAACATTCAATGACACATTCTACAAATGAAACCTGCTCTGATACCAAATTATATGTGTTAGAAAATTATATATTACGGAGCAATTGAACACATAAAATATTGCAGAAATATAAACACATAAAACACATAAAACAAGAGAGACACAGATATACATGGTTTACCCAGTTTGGGCTATGTCCACCCTGAACAACCAGTCCTTCCTTTCTATTATCGAGAAAAATGAAGGGACACAACCTACAGTAGATCCACTGTAATATCTTCTGTTTTATCTCATAGCCTCACCTCTCTACTCCTCGCTCAAAGAATACACATATATTACACAGAATCAATACAATGCCCTCATACAAAGAGAGGGGTTGTCTTCTAGAGAAAATAAAAACCGTAAACTAAACATAAGTTCTACCATCAGATCATCCGCCTAATGAACAACCCAGATTAACTAGAAATTACTATACTTTTACAAGGCAATTTTACATCTATTTTTAGCTTCGGAGGTGCTACCCGTGAACCTCGACCGGGGGACTGCTGGCCCCTGGACCCCTAGCTGGGGGGGATTGGAGCCCCCGGACCCCCGCGGGGGGGACAAGCCCCCCCCGCACCGGCCCCCACTTGGAGGGGTGTGTTAGTGCCTAGATTTACCTCAGGCTGAAAAAGGTAGGATCCAGGGCCAACATCAAACCACGCTCAACCTGGTAGCTAGCCCTACTAGGTCAGGAGAGGGCTCTCTCTGGGTCAATCTCAACTAATTATGATCACTTAAGGCTTAAGATGACTGATTTGTTTGCTGATCTTAGGCTAGGTATAGATGTAAAGGAGTTTGATTGAATAAAATATTGTGTTTGTGGGCTCTAATGGAAAAGCAAATTTTGGGTGTAGGGAATGAGGCTCAATCTTGCAGAGGGCTCAATGGGGAAAGGTAGGTTACTATATTTATCACTCTAAATCAAATGATATGGATGGTTTAGATAGAGGAGGAGTTGAAGAGGGTAAGAGAAGCCATGGATCCTCTCCAAACAGCTGAAAACATCAAGAAACTAAAGCAAACTTCAAGTAGAGCACTGTAATTTCAATGTATTCTACTTACACTCTTGTTTGATTTAGCTGAGAAGAAATAAGAGGGAAAATGACATACATAATACACAAGAAAATTCAAAAATACATAAGAAATAACTGTACCAAAACAAAATGCCACAGGGATCCCAAAGAGTGCTGCAAACCCTGGTCTTAATTCCTTAGCCAAAATGCCGATATGAGTGTACAATGAAGCTCCTTGCTTCCTCAAGAGTCCAACCATGCTAATGACTGAAAAAATACATAACATAGACAAACCATAGCTCATCCTAGCCTCTAGGGGTCGAGCTCACCTGTTTAGGAGCTGTTCCAATTAATTCTAGACTAAGAACTAGAAATCAGGTAGTGGAACAACATGCCTTTAGAAACAAGGGAATTGATTCATTCAGTTTCAAACAACTTTTAAACTGATGAATCTACCTACAAAAGTGAAAATTTGAGATATTTACATCATGATCCATCAATGTACATGAAATTACATCTCAAATTTGACATTAAAAAAGTGAAAAAGTCAAACTGGCCAAATCTGGGCGAAAAACAGAGCAATACTTGGTCAAACTAGCAAAATTTCCTCTATGCGCCGCGCTTGATTCTCTATGCGTAGTGCCTATTTGGACCCAATTTTGGAGGCCTTCCCGGTGTCCAAATTAGCTCCAAGTGCACTTTATGGAAAGGTTTACCTATCTACTTTCCAACCCAAGTGGAATTTTTCAATTTGGCCTTCATTTGCCCTATCAAAAATCAAATCTCCCAAGACTACTTCCTGTGTGTCAAAATAGGGGCAGTAAGGTCATTTTTTGAGTGTTTTTGACCTTTTTGAGGGCTCAAAACCTGCCCAAATTTCTTGGACATGGGTAGGAAAGCATATTTTGCCATGCCAAATCCAAAAATGTTGAGTTTTTGTGCTTTGGAGGCTCCTAGCAAAAGCGAGCGCCATGTGGCGCGACAAATAGGGCAAAAAATCCTGTTTTTTGTGCCAAAAATTTCAAAAAATGCAAAAAATGCCCCACATTTTTTGAAATTTGGGCTAAGTCTTCTCCATCAAGCATGTTGTTGGGCCAAGTAAGCCTCAACGAATATCTAAAGGCGATCATGCTCCTTTCTCCTCTTTGATGCCTTCTTCAATTTTGCCTTTAAGCTCCTGATTCTCACCTTACAAACTTTGTTCCTCGCCATGTAATGAAAATCCATGTGTCTCAACAAGTCTTTCTCCTTGTTGGCCTTCTACAACAATATCTCTACGTAGATATTGACTCTTTTGAGCCAAGACTCCCAATCGGGATTGATCTCTTGCTCAAGTGAAGTGAACTCCACCCTCCTCCTTTGGGTAGCTTGGCGATTCTCCCGAATGTTTTGCAACTCCATGATCACTTGCTGATCTTCAAGCTACTTATTCCTTTGCTCCAAGTACTTTATAATCCACTTAACCCTCTCCAAGTTGAGGGACAAGGCTTTGATGTCCGCTTGCTGCTCTTGGATGATTTCTTTGAGATTTTTGCTTTGCGGGTACATATCTGTATCATCATCCTCAATGAGAATAAAGTCCCACTCACTTGAAGGCCACTCATCCTGTAACGGCCTCTTGCCTTTGTCCTGAACCTGTGGTGCTGATGATGGAAGTGAGACCCCTTCCATCCCAGATGGAGATAATACTCACTTGGCTGCTACGAACAACCGTCTAGTGCCCTTTTGATAATTGATGAACACCGGCATACTAGCAGTCTGTGTCTCATGACCCTCGTGTTGATAAGAAGGTCCACTTGTATCATGCAAAGCCTTTGAAGGTCCCTGAGGAGCTCTGAAAAACTCACGAGAAATGAAGTCCTCCCAAGTGATGCCCTGCAAGCTAAGCTGATGGATGACCATAATTTTAATAAGAGAAAAATGGTAAATACTGTTGAACTGCTATTGAGGAGTCTTGTGCTACACTAGAGTGGTCATCTTCTCAATATTTTGGCACATGAAGTAAGGGATGTTCATCATCCTCACCCTGGTAAAATGCATCAGTAGCCTGATATGATAAGCATATAAACGGGAGAACCAACCTTCACAGCTGAAATACTTCATAATCAATTTCATTAAAGGAGCATATGAGTCTTTGAGAAAAGGAAAAAATCTCTTGAGTTGTCTCAAAAAATCATGCTTGATGTATGGTTCATAATGCTGCCGGTCAATTTGCTGCCTCTTGTTCCAGTGCTCTCTAATGTTGGGATACCACTTGCTAGTGAAATAGATTATGGTGTTAATGTGAAAGTGACACCAGCTAGAGTGGCTTGACCATCATGTAAATGCAACACAAACAAACGAGCCAACTCATGATGAAACTGAATGCTAGCAACCTTCTCACAAAATTCATAGCAGGACTGGTGCTGGAAACAAGAGATGGCAAGAGGGCAGGTCTGTAAATCAGCAAGAGAGGTTGGTTCTTCTCTAATATGTTTGCCACCTCTATGAGGCCTCCTAGGTGCATGTACCTCAGTGGGTGAGTCACTGTGCGTCTCCTCTTCATAATCATATGAAGGATCAGATGCCATCTCTGCTAGTGATTGAACTATCTTGATGAGTAGATGATGATGTGGTGACTTGTCTTGAACTGTCTTGATGATGTGTTTTGACTTTTGCCACCAAGGGAAGAGTGATATAAGGGGCTGTAGAGGGGGGAGAAATGAAGGATTTTAGGGACAGATGGGACAGGGTTTAGTTAAGGGAACATGGAACTAACGAATATTTTGGGAGCTTTTGATATAGGATGAGGGTTTGGGAATTTGTATTAGGGATTTTGGGAAATGGGATTTGGGATATGGGATGAGTGAATATAGGGGTGTGTGAATTTAGGGAATAGGGAAATCAAAGGAAAAATGGAGTAAGGGAGTGGTAAGTGGACTTGGTAGCCAAAACAATCAATACTAACCCTAGGCAGCAATTTCCTTTGAAAATTTTGAAGAGATAGGGTTTGATTTCTTTTAAACAATCACCATACATCAACCACCATGAAACAACCACCAAACTTGGATGAAAAATAGTGATAGAGGCTCAACCTACTTGGACAAGTGAAGATCCATGCGTTTTGAGTGATTTAGAGCAAGCTTTTGAAGTTTTTGGGCTTGCCAACTATATGCGCCGCACCTAGTGTGTGCGTTGTGCCTGTGCAATTTTGAAGTGGAGGTCGCAGCCCCATGTGCCACGCCTGTTATGTGCGCCGCGCTAGTTACCCAATGTGTCACGCCCCTATTTTTTGGCTGATTTCTCCCACTTTCTCTTACTTACTCACCAACATGACTTTGTCTTACTTCCACTTTGTCTTTGAGTGCAAATGAGCTTTTCAAATTGAAAAAAATGACTTATATACATGGAGTCTTTAATTTTTATTTCACAAAACCCACTTTCATAATGTTTGGAAGTTGACTTTATTTTTGAACTTTGTTTTTGAGCTTTTTCACTTTTTTGAGCTTGTGATGGACTGAATGACTTATGTTTGGCTTATGTTGTAGGGGGTTGGAGCTACTTGGGCTAGGAAAAGTGACCAGGGTTACAAATGAAATGATTTACATATGAAGAAGATGAAATTACATGAATTTGTACCATAAAAGCAAAAATACTCTGTTTTTCCTCAAAACAGAGTTTTGAGGAAAGACACATCTCTGAACACTTGATGATGAAATTTATTGATGCTGGAACCTCCTCATGTGCCTGCTGGTTGTTATTGGACATTTTGAAAAACTTTGTGATGAAACCCTAATGAAACCCTAGAGCTAATGACAATGAAACCCTAAAAAGACTTTCACAATCTTAAAGACAAAAAGGTGGCTGAATGTGCTTTTTGATGAATAAACATGAGCCAGCAGGTAAATAACATGAGGGAAAAATTAGGAGAAGCCACTACCGTCTGATGATCCATGCACCTAATGGAATGCAACCAACTTGGTGGGACACATAATATGCGATGCAACAAGAGGATTTGATCTCTGATGGAGGGATGAAGATACCAACACTAACAGGGTGTACAAACTTCCTGGGGTATACATCCGGTTGAAACAAAGACATCTCCACAATCATGCTCCACATCCAACAAACTCCCAATTGGAGAATGATTGTAGCAACTCCATCACTGCTTCATTTGCTGGAAAATGACTCCTATTTTGACCTGGTTGTTTTTCATCTTCGTCGTCATCCTTGAAGACCAATTGAAACTGAGCATATTCTTAGTTTCTCCCTAGTTACAACTTTTGTTAGCATATCTACAGGATTCTGTCCAGTGTCTATCTTTTCTAGCTTCAACTCTCCATCTTCCAACACTGATCGTATGAAATGGTACTTGAGCTATATGTGTTTAGTCCTGGAATGAAATGCTGAGTTCTTTGAAAGATGATTGGCACTTTAGCTATCACTGTATAACATGCCCATATCATGCTCCTTACCCAATTCACCCAAAAACCTTTGTAACCAAATCATTTATTTATTAGCCTCTGTAACAGCAACATACTCTGCTTCTATTGTTTAAAGTGTAACAACACTTTGGATTTTTAAAACCCAACTGACAGTTGTTCCACCAACAGTAAATACATATCCTGTAGTTGTAGGTTTTAACCCCATAGAGAAATTACCTGCATACGAATTCTAAATCACAGGAAAAATAAAAATGCGAGAGCATAACACATAAAACACATATACATAGAGATTCCCACTGGATCCCAAAACCGAGACTACCAGCTTGATTTTTCATTATGTTCCTTTCAATGTTACAATACATATTTATACATGCCGAAGCATCCAATACCATGGACCAAAAACCCTCGCGTCCAAA